>DWPP01000254.1:0-12580 GCA_018251735.1 Eantis mithridates tamenund
AAAGAGTAGAATAAGTACTTAGTATTTCTGTCGCTGCGTTCCACTATTGCGAAAGCTAGTGTTTCTATAACTCGGGGATTTACATTTTAATTTTACTCAATTCCTTTATTTATCTTTGGATGGACTAACTGTAAATAAAGGAATCAATATAAAATAGAATGGAATGTGATTTTAATTTTTCACGATATTTAGGATATCGGATAAAATATATCGATAGTACAAATCGATACTAGGTGATTCGATAATATCGGGTTGAAGCGATATATCGTGTGCATATATCGATATTTTATCAGATATCGATTTATATCGTGCACCCCTAATTCTGACTTACATACTGGTCATCCTACGTGTACGTCGCTTGTGCTTGTATGTTTTTTCGCTTGAAACCTTGAATTTCCGTTGAGTTGAGCCGTAAAACGTTCCTCCGGTTTCAAAATAATAGATTTCATATCGTGAACACTAACAGAATTGAGACAGGACTCCTTTGTAAAGTGTTGAAATGATTAGTTTTTGAGTGAGGACTCGTGCTATTTTTTTTGTTTGTTTTTTTTTTATAATGTCTTCTAATAAATATTGCTGTGTACCTGGCTGCATTCAAAATGCAGGTAAGTTTGGGTGAAATCAAAAAATCTTATTTTAAGATTTTTTATTTATTAATATAGATTAAATAGATTAATATCTATTCAACTCTTGCAAAGTTTAGAATTATTCCTTTGCTATTACATTTAATTAACATGCAATGTTATCCTAGAATATAAATAGAAGCAAATTTCAGCTCATTTAATTACAGTATTATGTATTAATATTTTTTTTATTACAATTATTATTCTTACTATTACCTACGTCATTCCTACTAAAAATTTATATATCACGTATAATTGTCATGCTCATTTCAGGAGGATGTCATCCTGTTCACCGCTTTCCCAACCCAGAATTGGAACGAGAAAGGTTTAACTCTTGGGTCTATGCAATTGGTGGCAACATTATTGGGCTGGAGAATGGACATATCTACAAGCATCGTCGTGTATGTCGTAGGCACTTTGACACAATGTTTTTATGCCGCAATGACCACAGCTATACCAACTTTAAACATGCCTGGTATATCATTTAAAACTTTACTTCAATTCTTTTTATGTTAATATTTTAATTCCTTTAATTTTAAATGTGTTTATTTATATCATCTATGTTCTACATTTTTGTTATAAATAATAGAAAGGCGTATGAAACAAGTTAGAGCCATTATATTTAGTTGTTTTTGATGACTCACATTGTGCGCTGATTACCATGTCATACTACCAATTTAAAGGTCCGGAGGTCAGAATCTCAGAGAGGCAGAAATTTCAATAAGTTAATACTTACTTTGAAAGCATATTTTAATACTGTTAAATACCATAAAAATAGTATTTACACTTTTTTTGGGATTTCTAGTTTAGATTTAACGCAAACCAATTTCCATTAACTGTTAATTATTCCCTTTAAAATTATTCTCTTTAATCATATTATAAATAAATATGTGTTAATTTTGCACATTAAATGTCTTGTATAGTCATATAATGTCTTTGTATAACTTTCACAAGTGTATAATGCAATGTATTGTACATTGCATGTATAGAGTAGGAATCAAATGTACAGGCCACATGTTATGTTGTCACTGCTATTTACATTGCAGAAATGTTTGTTTTTTATCTCTAGATATCATCTCTATCTTTTAACATGTTCTACCATATGTTCACTAATACTGTTACATTTTAATTTCAAATCTGATAAGCATTTTAGTGCTTCTGTTAATAAATTTACATAAAAATAAAATAAGCTTAGTAAATTTCAAATCTAAGTATAAGGACGCTTTGCTAAGAAAGCAACTTGCTGCAAAGAACTTGAAGCATTCTTACTGGAAATGTTTGGATCTAAAGGGTTTTTTTCTGATGTGATTTTCCCAGTCCAAATCTGCCATACGTGCCATAAGACACAAAACACACCATACACACGCCCACGTACACGCACTCGCACACACACACACACACACACACACATACACATACTCACACACGGTCACACACACGCACACGACATAGACAACAGACATGCCTTTAGTTGTGTTAATTTTAACTGCTCAAAAACTCAACTAGATGAACTTAAATTTAATGCTGTAGTAGCGATCGGGGATGACACCTGTAACTCCCAAATGTCACCTAAGGGAGAGAGGAAGTCTGAAAAACAGCGCTGTCACGAGCTCACTCGTGACAGCACAAGCTGAGACTCTCCCCTTTGCCCACAAAGTGTATTATCTGTAGATTTGTCTTTTTTTTTTTGTATGTAGGTCTAAGATTTTGTCTGTTTTTTGCTCTTTTATGTTCTACTCCTTTTTGTACGATTTTAGCTTTGTGTGGCAATAAATCATTATTATTATTATTATTATTATTATTATTAAAAATAATGTAACATCTTTTGTATTTTTAGGTTTCAAGTCTCCACTTAAATATAGTTTTAGAAGCAGTAATCCTATGCAAGAAATCCAGAATCTTGATTTTAATTCCATGGCAACAGGTACCTAAACAAATGATTAATTCAATTTGTACTCATATTTTTATAAATATTTATCACAGTTTGAATTTCTTGTCTGAATTTAAATATGATTTATGTATGTCACTGTATAATATACTTCCATATCTCTTGCAGATGTATCCAGCAAATCTGATTGTCAAGAGATTTTAAGAACTCTGTCTCAGCCATCCACCACATCCACCATCCATCCATCCACAAGCAAATCTGTTATTGCTAAATATAGTCAAGGTCTGAACATACTGCTTATGCATTCTTGTAATGTCAACACAACAAAGTGTTAACATAAAATTGTTACTAATATTGCTGTATATCTTTTTAACAGATGACATCATTGTAAGAACAGATTCACTTCCTGCCAATCTTTCACGTTCAGAGGCAGTATTTGAGCCAATTCCCTGTTCCAGCAGTGCAACTGGAGTTGTTATTAGCAGTCTAGGTCAGTAATAATGTTGTAAAAAATTATATTGTTGTTTTGACTTATTGTTATGTACATAGGTAGAATAATGTAATTTCTATAAAATTGAAGTGTGATAGAACTTAAAAGATTCAACTGAGAGATGGTACCACCACTGACTGGCTAGTGCCTTATGTAAGTACCAGGAGAAGCACTGAATAGAATTTCTGAATAGAAGTCTAAGGTTTGCTTGAGGTTGTGTGCAGGACTGCAGTGACCACTGAACACAACATCTCCTGTATGGTTTTTCATTTAATTAAAAACATGTATTTACAACATACCTTCCAAATACAAACATATAAAAATTGAAAGACTAAATAGATATTTATGTTCCTTATTTGTATGTATAATAATTTTGAAAACATTTTTTTTTAATTTCAGGCGAAACATCCTCAAGAGTTGTTGGAAGCAAGGGAAAAAAACAATTATTTTTGAACGATGCTGCACTCAGCCTGCGTAAAAAGCTTACTAATGCTAAAATAAAACTTAGTAAATACAAAAGTAAATGCAAAAAACAAACAGCAGAAATAAAAGCTGCTAAAAAGCTTGCAAGGAACCCTACAGTTTTAAACACAATTGAAAGCTGTTCTTCTATTTCAAAGCTGTTGATGCAAATTCAATGGCGTGAAAACAAAAAAAAGTTGAGAGGTCGGAGATTTACTGTCCAAGAGAAGATAGTATCACTATCTATCATGAAGCAGAGCTCTAAAGCATACCGGTTTTTAAGGAAGATTTTTATTTTGCCTGCACCTCAAACGCTTATTAAGCTTATTCAAAGTACCAATATTAATGCTGGTATAAACAATAATATATTTGACCAATTAAAAAAAAAGGCTGAAAACTTGAAGGTTTCAGAAAAACTATGTGTATTGTTATTTGACGAAATTATAATAAAAGCCAACCTGACATATAGTAAAAGAAAGGGTAAAATTACAGGGTTTGTGGACAATGGCGAAAGGCAATTATCAGATTTTGCTTATCATACACAAGTGTTTATGATCAGAGGTTTAGTGCACAATTATAAACAGCCTGTGGCATTCACTTTTGCCAATGGTGCCACAAAAGGACTGGAATTGGCCTCACAGATTAAAAATGTGGTTTTAAAATTCAAGAGGCAGGATTTGTTGTAGTTGCATGCATTTGTGACCAAGGCACAAATAACAGAAATGCAATAAAGTTATTGCAAACTGAAACAAGAGGAATATATTTACGAAGGGAAGAGGATCCAAAAGAATATATAATTATAGTAAATGGACAAGAAATAGTTCCTCTATATGATCCCCCTCACCTCTTGAAAGGCATTAGGAATAATTTATTAAACAAAAATTTAAAGTACACACAAAATGGTGTAACAAAGGTGTCTAAATGGTCACACTTGCAACTGCTTTACAATGAAAATCCTGCCTTTGAAGGAATCAGATTAATGCCGAAGCTATCTGAAAATCATAAAAACCCTGAGAAAATTAATAAAATGAAGGTGAAATTTGCATCCCAAGTTTTCAGTCGCACAGTAGCATCAAATATGGGATATCTAGCAGGTAAATCACAGATAATGAAATAATATGTTTTTCAATGTGAAAATACTTATTTACTCTTTTGAAAATAATTACCATGAAACTTAATTGTGATTCTCTCATACCTACAATATTAGGACAAGAATAAAAAACCCAACCAGGAAAACATAGGGAGAAACAATTCAACTTTGACATTATAGGTCTATATCAATATAGTCTTTTAAAAAATCTCTCTCATTTATTATTTATTAAAATATTTATTTTTTTTCCAGATAAAGAAATCCTCCCCAGGGAATGTAAAGATACTGCAAGCTTATTGCATTTTATCGACAACATATTTGATAGTCTGAATGGCAGTTTTAGAAAAAATAAATTTGCTAAACCACTCCTGGCACCAGCAACACTAATTTCTGATCATCACAAAATGTGGTCAGAAGCAATTAAAATGTTTAAAACAATGTCATTCATCAACAAAAAGGGAAGGATAGAAAATGTACCAAGCATTAATAACTGGGTATGGACATTAGAAGCTGTTCAAGTATTATTAAAGAAACTTAAAGATGATTTTAATGTTACGTCAGTGTGGATGCGGCACCTCAATCAAGATCCCCTTGAAAATTTTTTTGGGGCTGTTCGTAGCCATGGGTGCCGCAACAACAATCCAACATGTGACCAGTTTCAGTCCACATTTATATCGTTGTTAATTAATAATTTAAACAGTATCCATACTTATGGTAGGAATTGTGAAAATGATTTCTGTAATGGTTTGCATGCCCTCATCATTGATAGTAATAATTGTGAGACCACGTCTACCAGCTCAGTTGATTTTACTGAAATTCTTAATATTAACTGTCCATCATTGGAAGAAAGAATGAATGACCCTAGAGTAATTGCTTCACTCCAATATGTAAGTGGATATTTTTTAAAGAAAACCAAAGACAAAGTATTCAAAAATTGCCTTATTTGTCAAAATAAATTAATTAATACAGAACCTATAGAATACATTAAATATAGAGAATTTGCTGGTAAACGTTGGTTGCATTCTCCCACACAAGAATTAGTGAAATTAATATCTGATATACAGTATATTATAAAAGAAATTATAAAGAATAATTTAAAATCTGTACATCTTAAAAATATAATTCATACCGCAATTTTAACAATAAGTGATTTAAATTTTATAAGCTGTCTGAAACATAAAGAAAACATCGTTAAGTATATAATAAATATTGTTACAGATTTTTATATTTATACATATTGTAAAAATATCAATAGAATTTTGTGTGGGAGAATCGCAAATTACGATGATGAGGATGTTTACCAAAATAAAGCAAGAAAAATGTTTTCGAAATGTTTTAAAAGAATACATAAATAAATTGTACAATGTGTCTTTTTTTTAACTACCTTAACATTAAAGATCTAATAGTAAAAAATATATGTACCGAGGTAGCCTATCATACGTAGCTATAGCTATGTAGTCTGATTATACATACATGTGTTTATATATCAAACAGTGTCTTCATATCCAACTAACAGATGGCGATAGTTACATATTACCCGCTTTTGGCCCGAAGTTTGGTCTCTATTTCAGTATGTTATAATGTACTCTGTGCGACCGCCGTACAGTGAAGACGTGGTTGAGTGAGAATACCGAGCCGATATTTACACATTAGTTATTATAACTACACATTAGTTACTACATTTTGGCGACGAGGTGAACTGTAAGTAATTTTTGAAATAAAAAAAAAAAAAAAAGTGTGGGTAGGTACCAATACTTACCTTACTTTTATTACTTTATTTGATAATTTTTCTATTAAATTGCTTGCGTAAACAAAATTTATATTTATTATTATTACTTTATAATAATAATGATTCATAGTGACTAAAAAACTAAGTGTTTTATTAGTTACAAGCACAAACAAAAGCTTGAACCTACCTGCGTTACATCGGAATGCACGGCTACCTTGTTAAATCTCGTAAACAACCTATATCCTATAACATTAACTAAGTATGAAAATAACACCGTTTAAAACATGTAAGTACTTGTTTACGATCCAGTGATAGTACACAACTTTTATTATGAGTAAGTAAATAAGATTTTTTTTATTATGAGCAATGGTAAGGCTGTCTTATTATTTTTATTAGTTATTCTTAGAATTCTTTTAACATAAGTAATTTGACTTCTAAAAAAATAATTTGTAGTCTTATTCGTATTGTTTTATAGTGATGATCTTTACTAGGAGTTGAGTTGAGGGTTATTCTTTACGATAATAAGTCGGCCAGAAATGTTGTGCCCCTGTGTGCAACACTTGCCCTAGCGAGGGAGTTTGGGCATTGGCACAGGTAATGTTTATATAGGGGGGTTATATAAGGGTAATTTGTTTTTATATAATATACATTGGATACATCGCAATATTAATAAACATGATCTATATGTACCAAGCTGCAGACTAAAATTTTTAAAGAGAAATGCTCATATTAATGTTATCAAAGTATACAATAATTTACTTAACTTCCTTAAAGATTTGCCAATACATAGATTTAAGAGGAAGCTTACAGACTGGCTTCTCGATAATAATTTTAACAGCCTTAACGACTACTTTGACGATAATAGAGAGTAATATTTTATTTATTCCCAATTGTTATTATTATAATATTGAATTTTTATTTTACTATAATTTTAATAAATATGATAATGTATTATTAGTATAAAATTGTATTTTTTTTTGACATTAAAAGCCTTGATAGCTGACGACATATATGTACTTACTAAGGACTTTAGTTAAATTTTGATTGTGTTATTAATTTAAAATGTCATTCGTTATTAATTAAAATTTGCACGCCAAGACAAGGCAAATGTGAGATATTAAAATAAATTGTCAACACTTATGTATTTACCACATTTCTGAAAATAAATTCATTCTATTCTATCGTATACTAATTAAAGTAAACATTACCATTCGTTTGACACGAACTTGTTTTACATTATGTTTTGTTTATATAATGGAGACATATACTTTTGTTTATGTTTATGAAGAAAAGAGATTGAATATGATTTATAAAGGTCCCAGTTTTTGTTTATCGTTTCAAGAATCAAAATCAATTATAATGTAATTATAATCGGAAGATTACCGGAGATACCCGGAAGGGTATCCAGTAAACATACTGTGCTAAAATACAAATGAGATTAATTAGCTATCTGTCATAGTGCAAATCGTCGTTTCAAGGTTTTCCTTTTCGAGACTCTAAAACAACTGTTATTTTATAAATAAATCGTTTTTGAAATATTTAATAATTGGACCGAATGTAGTTAGTTATTCTAGTTATCACTAAATAGTTGTTGGTGTCATTAAATAATTTTAAATTTTAATTAAAAAAAAAAAAAAATTGAGAGAGACAGAAATAATAATGAACGATATGCTATAATATAGTAGGCGGATGGTGTTTACTAAAAAAAAAAAAATAATAATAATAATTATGATTTAGGATAAATCATACGCGACGATTCATTTATATCTAAGAAATAATTAATAAGTACACGTGTAGTACTGACTTAGGTTTAGAGACTTTACTGAAACTTTTGTATCGTTCGAAGGGTCCGCTATTCACTTACCAGAGGAAGTAAAGTGAACAAGTAAAGTGATGAGTCCTGGTCTATTTATATGCATTACACATATTCGTCTCCGTGTCCAAAGCATCCACGACATAATGTATCCTTGAACTGAGATCCTCATTTTTAACATATTAGTCGCAATATGTTAGTAAATAAAGAAAATTTATAAAATAACATTTAGTTGCACAAATATGGGTAAAGTAGCAAATATAATAGTTGTATGATAATTTTTAGTTAATTCAAACCATATTTACCTTAGTTAGGTATGCAAATAATCCATACTAATATTATAAATTCGAAAGTAACTCTTACGCTTTCACGCTTGGACCAGTGCACAGATTTTGATGAGGTTAGGCATGAACATAGGTAAGACGTTGGGAAAGGACATAGGCTACTTATAACCGCGGGAAAATATATCATTTCCACGGGAAACAAGGTTAACATTTTTCCATACAAAATGTTCGTGGGTTTCGTGGCTGTCAAACATGTAATGTTCATCCCGTCGATGAGGTTAACTTTCCTCTCAAATTAAAGACTGTATTTAAATAAAGGGTTTGAATCGACAAAATATATCCACAATATTCGGATAATTGCGTGTTTTAGGTTTTTAAAATTTTGAATAATGTCATCACAGAGAAAGTACTGTCATATGTTGACTATAGGTTGTCAAAATTATGCGTGCGTTCGGAGGTATATTTCGTGTAGGCTGGGATGAATATGTCAGGCAACGGCGGTACTAATTTGGACTTTTGTTTTGTTTTACTTTAATCAATGTCACAATTGAAGCAATCCCGGAAATACTTTATCATTTATTTATATTAGACTGCGATAAACTGATAACTTTTGGCAGAGCGAAGTCTGTCGGGGCATCTAGTGCTTATATATTAACTTATACTCCGCTTGTTTTGGTGTTTTGGAATTGTGGTCAGATGTTGATCGCTATTGGTCATTTATTCTTTTATATTATTTCATATTATTATATTTCGCGAAAAAAAAAAATTAATTAAAAAAAAAGAGGTACAGTTACAGTACAAAGCTACAGTTTAACATTTAATTGTGACAGTAGCCGGCATTAAATTGCGATATTGTATGCATTAAATTGCGAATCTTGAGTGCATTGAATTGCGAGTCTTGTGTGCATTGAATTGCGAATCTAAGGGCATAAAATGCGATAAGTGTTGTTTGGCATTTAATTGCGAGTAATAAGTGAGCTCTGAAAGCGATGTTGATAGATGTAAATCTATTAGTGCCATTGTAAAATTGGCCATAATGAAAAAAATTCGCGCTAAACGGTAAGGATTAATGTAAATCAGTTAAAGATACACAGTACCGTTTTATTGTTTAATACATAGTATTATGTTTTATGTTTACACCTGATAAATTCTAATGTGAAGGTGAAATAGAGCCTGTTGCAGTTAGATGGAAAAGATGGAAACGCAGTTTATATATATATTTAGAAGCAGCGGGTATTGAAACGAAAGTTAAAAAAAAGAGCTTGCTTACTTCATTTCGGCGGTCTAGGATTACAAGAGGTATTTTACAAAATACCGGGAGTTAATGCAATACTGGACAACAGTAATGATGGCAGAGTATTTGAAATTGCAATCAAGAGGTTAAATGAATACTTTGCTCCTAAGCAGAGACAGGCCTTTGAACGACATCTATTTCGACGGATTAAGCAAGAACAAGGAAAAATCTTAAAGAACGGCGACAAAATGACTCTAGTTGACATTATTTCGGAGGTTAATGCGCTAGAATTTGTAGAAAGTTAAGTGTAGAAACATTATAAACGCATTGATCGTACAGTATTGCAGTATTGTGCACCAGATGTTGATAACGTAGAATCCATAGCTTTTCTCAAATTTATTGACACATCAGTAAGGCCAGTGGCACAACCTTACCGCAGGATACCCATTCCTCTTGAGGCTAAAGTGGAGGACAAGATTAAGGAATTACTCCAAAGGAACATAATCGAAGAAGTCAGAGGTTCCTTAAATTTGATCTCACCGATTGCACCCGTACTCAAGGATAACGGTGAAGTCCGTCTATGTGTGGACATGAGGCGTGCCAATATGGCCATCAAACGGAAAAATCACCCACCTCCAACTATGAACCAGTTATTGCCAATGATGAAGGTTCGACCAAGCCTTATAAGTTATTTTAGGACGGCTTATGTTAGCGGTATTGTAATACCGCTGAAACTTAAAAGTCAGATATTACATTTAACACATAAAGGCCATCCAGGTGTATCCGCTATGAAAACAAGGCTAAGGACTAAACTCTGGTGGCCGAAATGTGACAAGGATGTGGATAATTTTTGCAAAGGTTATGTTCCGTTTTCTGCTCCTAACCCTTCTAATCCGCTAAAAATATGACAGTAACCTTCGGAACCAAGCTCCGAAATAATCATGCAGTTGAAGGATATTTTCAGTAGATTAGGCAACCCGGTGTCTATCACGGCGGACAACGGCCGTCAATTCACCAGCGACGAGTTAAAACAATTTCGTTCAGAAAGAAATATAAGGTTATACAACACCATACCTTACTGGCCCTAGCAGAATGGGGAGGTAGAGCGTCAGAACAGGGATATATTAAAACGTCTCAAAGACCTCAGTCAGGCCGAGAAGAAAGATTGGAAAATTGTTCTTTCGCCGACAATTCTGAGATAAATTACCAATAATACAGGATCGGACTTATAACTCGGAAGATTTAGAAATGAAGGATAGAGATAAAGAGCACAAAGAGAAAGGAAAAGAATATACAGACAGGAGAAGACGGGCAGTGAATTATGACATGGACGTCGGCGTATTCTGAATAAATAGGAGTAAATATAATTTCGATATAACGATAATGATTGATTTGAAATTAAAAGTTGTGTGTATAATTATAGTTGATGAATTAACATTTGTATAATAATTAAAATTGATTAAGCAGCCAAAATGAACTTTTATATAATCCAATTAAAAAAAAAAAAAAAAAATCTTAACGAAGGAGGGATGTAGCATATAGGTAATTTAAGAATATACAAGCAAACACACAAGTATACATACACACAGACACACACACAGTTACGACATCTGTCGTCTCGGATCTACACCCCACGCAAGGTACGGACGACGGGAGCGGACGCTGACTGAGTCAGTCGAGTGCCGACCGCCGTACAGTAAAGACGTGGTTGAGTGAGAATACCGAGCCGATATTTACACATTAGTTACTACAACTACATTAGTTACTACATTTTGGCGACGAGGTGAACTGTAAGTAATTTTTGATATTAAAAAAAAAAAAAAAAAAAGTGGGTAGGTACGAATACTTACCTTACTTATTTATTACTTTATTTGATAATTTTTCTGTTAATCTGGCTGTGTAAACAAAAGTAATATTTATAATTATTACTTTATAATAGTAATTCATAGTGAGTAAAAAACCAAGTGTTTTATTTGTTGCAAGCACAAACTAAAGCTTGAACCTACCTGCGTTACATCGGAATGCACAGCTACCTTGTTAAATCTCGTAAACAACCTATATCCTATAACATTAACTAAGTATGAAAATAACACCGTTTGAAACATGTAAGTACTCGTTTACGATCCTGTGGTAGTACACAACTTTTATTATGAGTAAGTAAATAAGAAAAATTTTATTATGAGTAATGGTTAAGCAGTCTTATTAGTATTATTAGTTATTATTAGAATTCTTTTCACGTAAGTAATTTGACTTTAAAAAAAAAATTTTTAGTCTTATTCGTATTGTTTTATAGTGATGATCTTTACTAGGAATTTAGTTGAGAGTTATTCTTTACGATAATAAGTGGGCCAGAAATGTTTTGTCCCTGTTTGCAACACTTGCCCTAGCGAGGGAGTTTCGGCATTGGCATAGGTAATGTTTATATGGAGGGGTTATGTTAGGAGTAATCTGTTTTTCTATAATATACATCGTATATTATTTAAAGTAAACTTTACCGTTCGTTTGACACGAACTTGTTTTATATATTATGTTTATTTGTTTATATAATGGAGACATATACTTTTGTTTATGTTTATGATGATGAAAAGAGATTGAATATGATTTATAAAGGTCCCAGTTTTTGTTTATCCTTTCAAATATCAAAATCAATCATAATGTTATTATAATCTTCCGGGTATCCGGTACACATACTGTTGCTAAAATACAAATGAGGATTAATTAGCTTTCTGTCATAGTGCAAATCGTCATTTCAAGGTTTTCCTTTCGAGAGTCTGAAACATCTGTTATTTTATAAATAAATCGTTTTTGAAATATTTAATAATTTGACCGAATGTAGTTAGTTATTCTAGTTATCACTAAATAGTTGTTATTGTCATTAAATAATTTTAAATTTTAATTAAAAAAAAAAAACAAAAAAAAAAAAAAAGAAATGAGTTAATATGAAAATAGAGAGACAAAAAAGAAAAT
>DWPP01000255.1:0-12574 GCA_018251735.1 Eantis mithridates tamenund
AAATAATGCCTATAAACGTTGACTATATATCTTAGCTGTAAATGAACGATAATCAATACAAATACTTATTAGATTGTAAGTAGATCTCGGTTTGGATTGAAATTCAAAGAAAATTTCGTTAAGTTTATTACAATTGATGAATTTCATGAAGTTTACACATTATGTACATTGGTTATTTAATATACAGTGGGCCTAAGTCATCTTTATCTAACTTTTGTCCCTTATATGAGTTTTCATCAGGGACAGGACAGGGATATGGGTTTCGAAATATTTACGCAAAATTAATCACATTACAATCCTTACTAAAACATTGTCAAAAAGTATACGTTTCCATACATTTTCATACTCAATATTACAATATTTTTCTTTACCAGATTATTAAAACGCACAGAATATCGCACCCATCTACAGAAGTGAGAATTCGATATTCGTAGAAAAGGAACTAAGTTATATGTTATTTTTTCTCCACTACCATGTTGCATCAATACGAGTTGGTGAAAAAATAACTAGATTGTCTCCATTGACGAGTTTGACGAAGTTAGGAAGTGCGCCGGATATTTTGCAACTAACTCATCAAGTTTAATTGCTTCCGAAATTGCCTAACCTCTTGATTGTTTGTGATCTATATTAGCCGCGGTTATGTGCACTTCAGTTTTAATTAATAAATCATTTTTAAATACAAGCATAGAGATATGCTACACGATACATATACCCAACTATTTTTAGCGATGAAATATCTTGATTTCAAATGTCAAGAAGTGGAATAACGCCCGCTGGCGGTGGTACCAGTTTCCAGTTTCGATTTCCCATGGTCTGACGTTATGTTCCATGCGGGATGCGGGACATGCTTTGATATGCGGTTATTTTGCATTTTACGGATAAAGATGCATCTTAGTAAGAATTTAAGGAAGGTCAGGCACTTATAAGTACGAGGAATGAGGATACGTTTGAAGGGACTACACAATCCAATTCTGAAATATGTACTTCTAATTTTTTACGACAGTAAAGTTGAACCTTAGACATTATAATCTATCAGATTAAAACACTACTTGTGTAAGAAACACCAATCCTAAGCACCGACTTAAGCTTTTATTAAATACATGCATCAATCTACTTGATAAGCTGCACAATACGGACACGCAAACATTCTTTCTTTTAGCTATAAAATTTCGTGATCTCAAATGTCAAGAAGCGGAATAACGCCCGCAGGCAGCGGGACCAGTTTCCAGTTTCGATTTCCCATGGTCTGACATGTATGCGGGACATGCTTTGATGTGCGGTTATGATGCGGTTAGTGAACATAGCTATAGCTTGGTGAATTTAGGTTATACGTCCCTGTTACAGCTAGGGAATTTTGGGATGTACATCGCAAAAAGTTATTGCGACTTCTCATGCGGTATGAACTTGATGTGCGACTTTATGATTTGGTTGTACCACTTAAACTGTGTTAAATATTATATTACAGTGGAAGATTTGGAAGTACGAATAAAATTAAAACTTTGTATTTAAGTATTTACTTTGTAAATTAGGGTGATATCGAAGTTCATAGCTTTATTTATGAACTTTATATCATTAGTCTGTTTTTTATTTTTTCACAATGTTCGATTGAATTATTTATAATTTAAATTGCGATATGTGTGCACACATCTGTAGAAGTTAATTTATTTTTCACGTCAGGAAAACTCGTAGTTAACTGTCACAAAATAAAGGAACACTTTTTTTATTTCAAATCATCTTAAAAAATATCTTTTGAACCAGAGAAAAATGTTATATCTTACGTTCTCATAATTTGAAAGAAATAATGATAGATAGTTATTACATCATTGCTGTATGATATTTATCAAAGACGCAGACTTTTCTTAATACTCCCGACAATAAATACAGGGTGTTGTAGAACTTTAAATAAAATAATGTATTTTGAAATCATAAGCTTCATAAGAACTAAAATAAATATTGTGTTTAAATTAAACTTCTCATTTTAAAAAGATATAAACAAAAGGTACTGGAATAAAATTTTACTATTTATCAAAATTAAGATCTCTGGTAGAGGAGATGTATAATGTAATAAAAAAAATATATTAATTTATTTCTTTATTCATTTAACAATAACACGCGTAATTTACAGGCTTAATCTAAGGCATTACTTGTTACAATATAATTTGCATAAATAGAAAAATTTGTGATAACTATCAAAAACTATGTTTACAACTGGCATTGCGAGCAACGAGTTAAGAAGTGCTGGAGCAGCACAATGTGGAGCTGCGTGCGGCGTGCGCGTACACAGTTGTGTTAGCAGGTGGTCCGGCCCTCTTCTGCTGTATTCTTTCCGTATGTGTAGCATTGATACCTCCAAGCCACAGTTTATAAGTGCGGATGGATGAATAATTTTCTTAATAAATAATTGATATAAATAAAATACAGTAACAAAAACATCTTACGCCTTAGTTCCAAAGTATCCAATCCCACCACACCGCATATAAATGAGGGATGGATATGGATACGGATAATATGCCTATTTCTTTCGTGATTTTTTTTTAATTCTGTCCATTGTGATATTAGTATTTCTTTTCATGTACATTGGAAATGAATGTATGAGAGTCTAGCCTATTACGCACTGTGGAAGCATACAAAGTAGTAGCCTCATTAGGGTCATTAAAGGATGAAGTGGTTTTGTAACAAAAATTTTAACCAGATATTTTAACTTAATTATAAGTCTAGTCGTAAATCTACAGGTGATAATCGAAAATACAGCATCCTGTACCTATGTATATCTCAACCCGAAGAGTTCATTGCTACACTGAGCATTATAAATCGCGGCAGATTTGCCTGCGTGGGCGGCGGTAACTACAAGGCTTCGCTTCGTTTTTATCTAGCCGATATCGATCTCGAGATACATAGATTAAAATTTTACGAAAGTTTACTTTGCGAATTGCGTATTAAAAGTTATTTTGTGACATTTACTTAATAACACATATTATTTGTTTTTCAATGATAATGATTATAAATATAGCTTTTTTTACAGTTGAAGACCAAACGACAGCTTGATGTTAAGTGATCACTGCAAGTCATGGACACACTTACAGCCTCAAATTATATTTGAAGTCGGTATATCGAAATGCCTTTTGAAATCGCCTCGAATGACAATGTCACCGGAATACCTAGGCTTTCCGAACCGACACACAAGCACCTTCCTTGTATTACTGTGGGTTATAAGGGCGGCCCCTTACGGGATGACCTCCACAAGTTCTTCATACCACACAACTGACATATCATCTAAATCTTACGTAGATTATACATTCACCTGGTAAATTAAACACTTTCTAAGAATACGCAAATGAAATCTCGGGACACTCTAGGTGTCAAATAAATATTTTGAGATAAATTTTGAACATGCTTCACATTTTCAGTCCACGGCATCCCAGTACAACTGCTTAACAGCAAAAATATGCTAGAACCTTCAAGTAATCTTCATTGATTTACGCACACTGATCAATTTAAATCGAGTTCAGATTTCGCTCGTAGGCGGTGGTAACCACAGAACCTTTATCCTTGCTTATCTGTTCGATAGTAATCTTGACATATTTGCTTTATGTATCCCCTAGTACATCTTTATAGTAAAAAATGCTGTGAATATTTTCAATTTGTTGTATCTGCTATTTAGGCGAAATTTAAAAATTTGTGTGGTGGTGTGTCGAGACTTATCAGTCCGTAAAATATTTTGATGGGTAGTTGAAAAATATAGAAAAGTTGTTTTTGTTTATGTCAGCTTTTCGGTAGATTTTTTAATTTATTATACCGTGACGTAATTAAAATTGAGCTGGCCACTCGTTACAAAGGTTATAATGATAACTTTTTTAATTAACAAGAGCTTGAAAATGTGTCGTGACTCGCATTGCTTCGAGAACTTAGTTCATATCCCAATGGTCTCAAAACATAATTATTTAATCCACACGTGGGCATTTAACGACGGTACGCGGTGCGTAGATCCGGTCGCAATAAAATTCATTATAGGCATATAATTGCTTGTTAGAATACGAAATAGATACATCGGATATAAAAAGTTAATTAAATTCAGTGATAAGTTGTGTGAATGAGTTAAGTGACGCCTACACCATGTTAAACTAACTTTGGATAATCTTGGATTTTTGATAATTTCTATCATAATGTTCTCCTACAATTCTTCTTTAAGATAACTCTGAATACTACCTAAACTAGACCGATTTTTATGAAATCTTGTGTATCGGAGTAAATTGATCAGAGAAGGGTTAGAGGAAAGAGGAACAAACTGATCTTAGGCATTGCAATTGGGATACAAGATTCAATCGGAATGAAATCGCAAAGTGTGTGTAAGAGATGCAAGTTTTTTTTATTACCCCGGACCAAGTCAGAACATCTTAGCATGCTGTTCATGCTTAGTAAATTACCGAGTAAAATAAATTCCTACAAAAAATAACTGTTTAGTTAATAAAATAACTCAACGGAAAAAACTAATAACCATTAAGTTTAAGTCAACATTCATATTGCGTTAATCATGAGAATCGTCAATGTTGGTCAATTATACACAGATGTGATGAGAGTACTAATTTAAAATGTGTGATGCTTGGTTAGCGGAACTATTGAATAATAATTAATGATGGATTTGAATACTTAAATAGAAGGCGCTTGGTATTAAAGAGAGTATAGGTGTAAATATGAAAAAGGGCATTTTCCGATGATTCGGATATGTGAAGAGAATGGCTGATGAAAGAATGACAAAACAGATATACAATGTCGATGGATGCAGGAGCCGAGGGAGACCAAGACCCACATATGTTGATCAAATCTCGCTCGCTCGCTTTTTGTTCCGACAAAGCCATTCAAAATGTCGGTCTACCTTACCTAGGCTCTCAGGGATGCTTAAAGCCGATCAAATTATATTTTTATATGATGTTCTGACTTTCATTAGCAAAATTTAGCATAAGGTAACACTCAATCCAGCGACATGCGTTTTTCAAAAATGTCTAGAAGATGTCGAAATTTCATATGTGTAACTTTTTATTGGTAATGAATTATTCATTTATTGTTGCATCATATACATACATCATATGCATATTACAGTAAATTTTTGCTTAATGCTTAAAAGTAACTGATTGTAACCCTTATATTATTATTTATCTTATATTATTTTATTACCTATAACATCTAATATGCAATTCCAAAAATAATATTTCGCCATGATGATGTCCTCGATTATCAGCTCAACCCTCATCATTGAGCGAAAATCTCGTGCCCACCTATTTTAAAATGGTTGTATTCTCTTCGTATCTATGTATCCTATAGATTCAAATTGTCTAGTGATACACACATGAATAGATAGATACACATATGAATGGGTAATGGACTTTTTTAAACAAGATAATCTTCACTTTATAAAAGTATGGATTTGAAACTGTCACACTTATCAAGGACCAATGACTATGCAGAATATTTAAAATATTGTGCGATTGGCCTTTCCAGAATCCTAACTATTGCCGTTATTTATTAATGATGCATAATATACATAATTGAAAATATCATCCTCGAGAAATGCTAATTAGAATGAAGTCTCTATTCCTAGAAATATCTGGTGTTTGTTCAACTATTTCTATTTCAACTTGCGAAGTAAACGAGAGTGCCTTTCTAATGTAAATATGTAGTATCGACTGGATACAGGGCTGCTGCACATAATTATACGAATTAATTACATTTTTCTACTTAATTTGAAATTGGAAAATGGTCAAATTTACCCACTCAATTTAGCAGCAAAATTTGATGATTGATGAAAATTTACTACAAACACCTGTAAATATATAAATCCTACAAGGAAAAACATTTTGCATTTGGGAACTAACTTTTGATTTCTCGAATAATATGTAATTAATAACTTTAATCGGGGAAAACTTAAGGGATTAGAAATTTATTGATTAAGACTACCTGACTAACATGAGATTCTTTTTTTAATACAATTGAAGTAGAAAAATTGAATGCAGGCCACCGTGTGTCTATAGTGTGGATAAAAAATAATTGTTTTGCCATAGTTTCGCACATTAAGTCTAAAAACAAAATGATGAATTACTTGGTGATCACCATGTAGTATTTACCCATATCTAGATTACGAAAAGTTAAAAGCTGATGGTTTTCTATACCGGATCTTAAATTTTGCGGATTCCCAAATTTATGTTCAGATTTATCTCTTGATTATTAAAAAAATGCAATAAATCCTGCATATTACATAGGTACGGCTTAGACCATATTTTGGAGGCAAATAGTGGTCAACAAATGTTGACTTAAATAAGTAGGTTTTTATACAAAAATACAAAATCCAAAATCTATCTATCATCATGATGATATTAGAAAAAACTGACGATGTTGCCTATTGTAAATAATAATTTCTGTTTTTGAAAACAAGTCGTTAAGATTGGATTAGGAGCGTTTAAGCCTCAATGCTTTTCTAATTCACATCCTTAACATACAGACTGCAAACCAGTTGCACAGCACAACTCTACAGCATTATAAGCGTTTATTACATCAACCGGGATTTATCGTATCGGAACAGCGGAGCAATTATCCCATAGAGTGAGCTTTGCGGTCTGGTATACAATTTATAGAGTATTTGCGCTGTTAAGCGACTACCGTAAAAACAAAATGCTTAATAAAATACCGAGAAATAGCTGTTGCAATTATTTTGATGTCTCACTAGGCAGAGGTATTTTGCAATTGAGGAGTTTAAGACTCCTTCAGGTGGTCCGTTGGCCTGTTTGATGAGTAGATTTAAAAAAATCAAGCCACATTTGGTGTATGCCCAAGTTAAGTGCTAACAAACGATGTATTGTTTTTGTTTATTGTTTTTAGCTGACGAAGATACACAGCGACTGTGGTCAATATGTAACTAAACGCACATAGTTAGATAGTCCACTAGACTAACGGTAATGAAGAACTTATCAGAGACTGGAGGTTGTATGGTAACCAGGGTAAGGTTACACTGTACTAGAATACGATTTAAAAACCATTTCAATAGTGAGCTTACTGGACCCAGTCGTAGAGACTTCTCTTCCTCATCACAGTGACACCAGTAAAGTTAATTTTCAATAGCTGTAAGTTACAACATTTAGGTTAATGAATTTAACATTAGAATTGTCTCTACGAGTGGTTCACATACATCTGACCTGACTTGCTGAACTACAACCTTATGCTTTGTTTTGTAACCCATATTTCAAGTGGTATTCCAGAGATGGACTTTGGCAATTGCCAAAATAGGTTCTGGCGTCTTTTACGGCCAACTTATCGGCTGCACATTACCGTAATTTTACGATATTACTAATACTTTTTCAGTTACGAGGATATTATATATTACTTAGTATATTGGTAGAAAGTAAACTTCATTACGGCGGCTCGTAATAATTTTATATTAACTAATTATACAAGCCGTTAGTGGTCTTAGAATATGGCTATTTCGGCAAATTACCAGCTAAGCAAAATAGCATAAATGTCAAAGTAATTAATCATTTCAAAGATTGAGATACAAAGGCACAAAATGTATCATTCAACTGTCAGCTTTAATTTGAGTAAGGCACGCTAGCTCCAATCCAATTCTAAAGAATGAATAGAATTGACTAAGACCAAATATTTTGACCTTTACAATAATCATTGCGAAAAATTGACTGATTTAACATAATGTCAAATTTCTGTCTTTGGTTTTTATAAATCATTTCAATTGATCTAGGTGTTTGGTTGCCTGCTAAGTACCATCCATTCTTGTCTACTTATTTCGGGACTCATCTCAAGGATGGGTAATTATCATGCCATTGTCCACCACAATGTACATATGTTTCTACATATTTCGTTCACCGCAAAGAATACACACACACACACACACACACACATACATACATACATACAACATGTAGATAAAATTGAAATTGAACTCTTATAAAAACATTAGAACTCAAAATTAATGCTTCGTTACCATAACGGTCTTGAGGGAGTGGGATTCAATCTTTACTGGGTAAAACAGTAAGAGTATTTATTTATTTTACGTCTGAATATAAACGCCTGCAAATTATTAGCAAGTTAAGTAATGTGAAGTGTAGTTAGTTTCTGGAGGGCTCCAGTAGCAACATTACATGTTCCGTACTTGACAAGGCACAAAAAGTAAAAAAAATAAAAAAGTAAAAAAAGGCGTAAAAAAGGTCATGATATCGTTAGATTTACCACAACTGATTTTACGGTTAAAGTTACTAGAATAAATCCAGTATTGTTCTTTATATATCGCGATGACCTTAAAGTGCTAGCTAAACAAATGGAATATTAGTTCGCGCCGATACGAAAACTAGTTTTAAAGTTCATAAATGTAAATAGAATCTTACGTTGCGGTGTGAATGCCTTTCGGATATTCATCTAAGTGCATTTTAACAATAGTAATAAAATTCATGTTTTGTTTGATGAATTGAACGAAATTAGTTATTTTTCCACTACTGGGGCAGTGGGGCGAGGTATGGGACTCCAACACAATTATATAAGGATTAATGTAGGCTATTCACAAGGCTATTTTCGTAGAAACGTCACTTAATATCCTCCCAGAACTCATTTTCTTTTGTGACTTTTTTCAGAAAGTAATTACTTAATTGAAAAGTTTTACATTACATATAAACACCAAGATAGGCAGTCACTCAATGAAAATACATAAACGCGAACATTTCAATTTTCGGTATACTAGAAATCGAAATCAGAACTCGAGTCATGGTGATTGGGACTAGTATTGTATTTTAAACAATTGGTACCTTTGATTACCTTTGATATGTACCATTGATTTTGTATGTATTGCTTGCCGGGGATGACCTACGGTTGCACTTATTACCCACCGTGAGGGAGGCAAATTGTTGGTGTTTCGGTTGGGGAGGCGTGGTATTTCCCTAGACACTATTATTTAAGACCTTAGACCCCCATAAGTAGGAATGCTTCTACAAAAAATATATATTCTTTGTATGTTCCTGGGGTGCAGGGACCACTGAACATCAGGTGGCCTGCACACTCGTTTGCTGCTAAATAATTACAAAGAAAACTTGTTCTTTATCGAAACTAGTCTTCATAATTATGTTATTTGTCAATACAGATAATGTGACGGACGCCTTCCATTGCTCCGTTTTTAATTAAACCTAGGCCTGACCTGTTTAAGGAGAAGTAATAAAGGGTCACATTAGATCAATAGTTCATATTAGCCTAATGTGACCCTTTATTATTTCTCTAAGACAGGTCTGCTTTAAAAGCCTTATTTACGGTTGCGAAATTTTTGATTGGGATATTGATAGCCTAGGGCTTATAGCCTTGGGCTTCCTTTCCAGCACGTTGGGGTTCAAATCTTGCCACTCGCTACTAGCTTCTCAAAATTTCAATCGTAAACTTTTACTATAGGTGAAGGAAAATATCGTGTAAAAACCTAGGGGCGTAAAAGTTCTCAAAGGCACTGAAAGATGACAATCTCCACTTCACCAGCGTACGGCAAATCCCTTTAAGAGATTATTACGTTCAAACAAACACAATCTTCAGCTTTATTACATTAATAAAGATTGTTGTATCAACCCTAACAGTAACCTGCATTGGTCTAGCTGACGTTGAGTTTCCAATGACAAACTCGTTTGATTTATGCCTCTATTGTGAAGACGTTGGCATTTAATTGCAAAATAAGGTCGACAGGTACGATCGCAAAACGTGTAATTATATTGATCGCAAAGGTATTGCTTTGAAATGTAATTGAATGGAGTATTAATTATGCAACGGCCCCTCTGACAGCTTTATAAACACCCTATAGGTTTTTTACCGCATATAAACTTGTTCTAATGCATTTATCTGTGCCTCTATCTATGCTATCGATCTGTCCGTGTTGCTGCATAGGTTGCATAGGGTTGTGCACGAAATTAAAATCAATCAAAAATGTTATCTTAGTAAAAAAAGACAAAAAAATTTAAGAAACACGCCAATCTTATTATACTTAGATTGACAAGTTTATCATGGTGACTTCATTTTAATTTATTTTTGTGTGCATTAATTTCATTGACAACCCTATTCAATTTGCATTATATTATAGTACCTGAAATATCGGCGGTCAACCATTTAATTCCTGACCGCGTTCGAATTTATTTAGAATCACTATACGCATCTACGCAAGTTAGCGGTTATCAATTCAGCAAAAATTGATAAATGCGACTTACTCAATATCAATAAAAAATGAAACAGTCAGGTTAGTCATTCAATTTATAACCTAAGTACGACAGCACCGATTTTCATGGTCTTTAATTTATTGGATTTATCTCCATTTGGGAAAGCAAACTTTATTTTAACATTAATAGTCATCGATAAAGCCAAACAAATGACAAGAAAATTATTACTCCATATAGTTTATTTTGGATTGGTAGTCTCTATTCCACACTATTTTTTTCGTAATCCACACGGACAAATTCGCGCGGGTCAGCCAATGCCAAATAAATATTAATCATGTTAGAGAAGAAGTTTTTATAAATGCTATCAGTACAGCAGATATACAAAGACAAGTCGTATATCTGTCGTCGTATACAATAGCGCATAACTCTAAGATAGGGTACCATTTCTCTTTTATTTCGCTTTCAAGTCTGTTATTGAATTTTCATCAGCATCCTAGACCACTGATCGTAGGCTGTTATTACCGAGTCTTCTTCTTGAATTTTTGCAATAAATTTACATGAACGATAAGCAATTTTAATTCTGATGGGTTTCTTTAAATAGAACTGAGGTTCTTGACTTGAAATGGTCGTCTTGTTGACAATGTTTATTGTTAGGCTTGGTTTTTACATTACGGACGGAAAAAGAAGCGATAGTATTATAGTTTATGGAAACATTAAAACACCTTGAAGTGAAATCATTTTAAGTACATCCATATTTTCATCAAATCTAATTTCACAACTTCATACTGCATGTATCAGGTACAATTCATTAGATTAGATAGATTCTAATTTAATGTATTAATTTCTCAGCCAATGGTAATATGTTTTTGTCTAAGCCCTAGTTGCTATTGAAAGCATCTCTGATTTTTAAAACTGCAAAAACTCATTGTTTTCTTTGTGTTGTTTCAGGTTCTCTGAACCATGTCAAGCGGGAGCTGTTCGGGCCCCGGGGTGTGTGGCGGGGCGCGGAGACGGCCGCCCCCACCCCCTGAACCGGCTCTTTCCCTGGCCGCAGACTTGAGCGAACTGAGCCTCGACCAGGGGTACCACACCCTTGCTGACTGCGGACCACCTCGCAGAAGAAGGGATAACACACTAAGTGACGCGCTGTGGTTAAAAATTTTATCATATCTTGAGGTGAGAACATTATAAATACTAATGTAAGTGAAATACCAATGACTAACTGATTGACCCATCATGAGATCTCCAAAACAATATAAGCACAGGGAAAAGCTACGTTGACTTGACTTACTGTTGTGTGGAGCGAAGTTAGCCGCGTCATCTAATGACGATATATTTATTAACCGACAGCGGTCACCGTTAGAGCCAGCTAAAAACCTGGTCATATGGGTTGCTAAACTAAGCCTATTATTTTAAGGGTTAAAATACCGTACTGCTGTTCGAAGGGACCAGGGTTAGATTCGCATCAAAGCTATAATTTGAAAAATAAGTTTTAATTTCTGTTTTTACTCTGGCTGTATGTGTTGTAGGTATGACGGTATCTGAGTCACTGCGCCTAGATTAGAGAGAAAAAGTGACACTATTTTAATAAATAATTACTAATCTGTTTTTATATTCTCATGTTTGTAGTTTCTATCTTCTCACCGTTGTGTCTAATGATCACTCCTAATGAAAGCATAATAATGAGAGTTAAGGATAATTAGCACGTACATCGGCACGTACCAGTGAATGTAATCGTGCAATAAATATTCATTCGCACGTAATCGGAATTAAGGCTATATTCCTTGTATGTACCCTGTGTATTTTCTTGAAGACTGTTGATTTTATTTTGCCAGCTACCATCTGTTATACTTCAAGTTGTGACACGTAAAGGTGTTATGTAAATAGAAGATAAGTGGACTATCGAATTGAGGCGATATATGTCAAGTTCTCATAATATAACATAAATAACTTAGGAATTTAGAAAAACACGTCTCGGTCCTTACTTATCGCCAACCATCGCCAGCCTTACCATCGACACTCTTGCTAATCGCCGAATCTAAACCGCGAAGCTAAATCGAATACTACAAGATTTATTTTGCGTGTCAGCTTTGCTGAATTTATTATCAAAGTTATCACTGAGAAGAACAATATTGTAAATATTCATAAAATTAAACGATACTTTAAGGGCCTTGTATATTTTTGCAGCTGCTCCATCGCATTTTGGTGACTGCGAATGCTATATTTAAATTACTATACCAAATAGCATCCTCTTTTGTTTGGTCACGATATAAAATCGCACGATTTATCAACTGTATTATTAACAAGGGGTGCAGTAATTTAGGGCATCTAAACAAAATATCGACCTAGTGTAAAGGGAAAATTCAATTAAGCAGCAGCAATATCGTTTCGATTAAGAT
>DWPP01000256.1:0-12568 GCA_018251735.1 Eantis mithridates tamenund
ACTAGGGGAACGTTGTCATTAACTATTTTTTAAATGCATTAGAAAGATAAAAATAATGTAAAATTCCAATTATTTGACAAAGTTTTAATAATTTAAAAATAAACTGAGAAGTGATTAAATATTACTTAATTTAATAGTAGGTAGGAGTAGGTACTCTTTTGTTTATGATTCATTATACATTAATTTTGCCATCTTTAAATTATGGTTGAATTTCGACCACCAGCGATCTCCAGTACTTCAGTTATTACACTTTAATTAAATTTGGTGTTAACATGTTTGTGTTTGTTTAAGTGATTACTTAATTTTTTTTGATATCTTATTACGTTCTTTTTATCATTTATACAATATTATGTCTTGCAAAATTGTATTTCGCCTTTCAAATTAATATAATGTGGGTCGTCCGTGATGTAACGAAATTATTTTTTTTTCCTCAGAATGTAATATTTTGTACAAAAGTTAATATGATAGTAAATCTTTCACATCAAAGCGATCAATAGACGGAAAAAGCAATATTTCCTTTAAATATTTCATCAGATCTGTCCAGTTCGGAAGTCTTGTTACAACTTCATTATAAACAGTTGCCAACATCTGTAGTAAGAACACTCAGCGTTTGATAATCGATAAAATAAACAGTTTAACATCAATGGAATTTCTACCCACGCTTGTGAAGCCGACAAACCTTAGTAATTAAAACAATTGAAGTACCTACACAAGTACACTAGAAGGTTTTTACTACTTTTATTACCGTGTTCCTCAGTATTTGCCGACCGGAAAGCGGCTACGATAAATGTCATTATAATATTTACATAATTTATACCCAGTCGGTACATCTATGTTTAGATATGCAGGTTTCAAAGTGGTGAACAGCAAGTTTTGCATGTAAGCTCTGGGAAATAAACAGATTTCGAACATGTCAGCATAGATAAAACTTGTGGCTTCAAAACAATATGCTCATTACGAAAGACTTATTATCTCTGTGAAAGATATATCTCTGTTTTTGTTTTGTTTTTATTACTAATTTTAATTTATTGACTAGAAAATTTTCTACATTATCTATTTATCATTTTATTGTATGTTGTCACTTCCAACCCTTTGCAGAGAGGTGTCAAATCTGAATTGTAATTTGGGCAATAAAACCCTTGGGATTGATATAATTTCATATTGCGCTTGCAGCCCTTATCATTCGCGCGGCATAGCGTAATGTATGTTAGAGGGTTCCGAAGGCATCTAGGGGCTTTAGGGATCTGGGGACGCAGGGTGTGTCTGACATTGAAGTAGTGCCAATAACAGAGGTATAAATAGCGGGGGCCGGCGGTACGAAGGGCGTTACATCGGAACGAGATCAGAATATTTTGTTGGTTCGCTCGATATCGTCCCAAACAACGGATTACAATGCGGGATGCCTCGTCGATTGCGATCTCGCTGTACTTGATCAATTGTAGCCAAGCAAATTTATTACTTGTACGTGTAAATACAAGCTAATCCAATTATCTCATTAAACTTTTCGTTGTTTGTTTTTTATTACTACTACGTAATCTCGAATCTCGAAACCTAACAATTTCTTTATGGTCTGAACTTTATCAAATTAATTTGTGGAATAAGTTTGATTCTATATTTTTTTATCGATTGAATGTAACTTTGATTAACTCGTTTTTAAATCCGGTTCCGTCACCATTGAACGTAGCCATCGATCTTCCGAATCGAAATTCAAATGTGAACCTGACCACCTAGTTCAGAGGTGTCATTGGCATTAGCACCAAAAAAGACATAATAGGAACCATAAATTCTCCCCTAAGAATCGAACACCCTCGACGTAGACAAAAATGACCAGAATAAATTGGAATGGCAGTGGCAGCCGATAAAACATTGAGTTTATGGGGTGTCATATTTACATTCGGGGAAATATCGATGTGGGAATGTAGTACTTACACATTACCTACTCGAATGAGGTGGATACAATATGTTTTCGTTCTTTACCATCTAAATTTGTTAGAGCCCCCATAATTGATAATAGCCTTAGCTAGTTTAGTACTCAGAAGTGCATAATATGACATTTTTGCAAGTGATTTGGTAGGTTAGAGCTTTACTTTAAGAAGTCCTTGCTAAAAAGAAGAAGTTTTTGCTACTTAAAAAAAGGAAACATATTTCATTGATACGGAATATTAGTTACCAGTATTTGGCTTCGAAAAACTAAGTAGATCACAGGAAAACTTGTTTGGTCATTACGTAAAAGTTGTTAGGTGTGTGGAGGCACAATCTGCTAATCCAATCACGGAAGCACTTCAATTACGCTAAGCTTGTTTATGTGCGTAAGGGTGCTAATCGATAGCCAATAAATAAGAATCCTACCTATCGTTTACAGCGTAATTTTATTCACCCCACGCACAAAGTACATCTTCGGCTTACTGATAGGCACGAGAACTTTAAAAAGTGATGTACGGAAACTTTGATGCCCAAAGTTGCACATGAGTTACAGCGGTCCAAACAGCTCCACCGGATTCCGGATGTCAGTAACTTCACTTGTCCAGAACCCCATGCAAACGTTATGTTCGACTATGTTTATACGAAACAGGCGTGAAAACACCCCTTAAATTGTGGCTTAAGATTAGTCGGCGCAATTTCACCGCGTTACGGGAATAGCGATGCTACCAAATAAAATGTTTAGGGTCATTTTGGCCGACAACGAGCGTAGCCCAGCTCTCCCAAATGCCGATAGGCCTATTTTACCCCACGCCCCGAGGGGAGCTATATGGCTACGCGGCTATCATAAATTTTTGGCCGCAAATTTGCAATCCTATCTTTTTGGCCCGGTGAGGGAGGTTCAACATTAACATAACTGTATGCCCGGCAATTTATCCTGTAGGTTTATGAATATATCTACCTGAAGTGCCGTCCGATAGAGATCCTTTTTAATTCCACGCTTTTACGGACTTAACATAAAAGAGAAATATGTTATTACTACAGATCCCCAGCATAAATAATACACGATTCTATTTAACTTACGTATAAATTTAAGGAATGATACTACTGGAGTTAAACCTGAATTTCGAGTTCATTTATATTAATGCGTTGATTTAGCGTTTGAGAGTCGGCCACGAGACATTGTAAGAGTGTTTTCTCCTTGGTGGTGGATTAATTTTTAATTATAATTGCGCTGAACAAAATGGCGGCGTTCAGCGAAGAACGCGGGCTGAATGCGTGAGAGACACGATTTAATCACTGGACTTATAACGAGGGGTGGCGAGGGGGAATATTAAACGCATTCTTGAATTATAAGGGCTCCATAATTGCGCTTAGATATCTTCTCTTTTATTACAATTTGTATGAACTTATTTCAATGAGCTTGTTATATACTGCTGAGTAGGGTGGAAAATATGCGTTTTTGTTGTATACAAAAGAGATATTAGAGAAATGGTTCTGTTTTGTGAAAATTATTAGGTATATAATACGATTACGATACGTATACCTACGATTTACCACACTCATATCACATATATTATTTATCTCAAAATCACTTAGATTTGACATATTTCTAGTGTGCTTGAAATCTGACTATAGATTAGGCGTAGTGTCCTCGCTTCAAAACTGGTGTTCTTATTAAAGAGCTTATTTAAAGGACAATATGAAGCACACATTACCTGTCTCAATTCATTCAAGTAAAACATAATGTGGCCATATCGTAGTTTACAAGCACATTAAGGCGCATGCCCCCCATTCACCGCTTAAGGGCGCATTACACCCTTGAAATAGGACTCTCGTAATTAAAACGCTTTAAACTGACAATTACGAAGTCTAACAGAACGACGTCTCCTGAGGAATGTGAGAGGAACGTCACGTTCTCCAAGTGCATATCTTAATTATTATTTTATGCGTAAAGAGCCCCTAATGAACTTAAATGTAGATGTATAAATAAGGTTATCGTAATTAAACTGAAAAATAATACAATAATACGTTTTATTTTACGACTTTTGAAAGTGATCTTAACTTTAACAATTTAAGTTTTACTTTCATTTAAAATAAATAATCGGTCTATATTTTCTTATCTTTCCTGTCGAACTTTCCCACTTTATCACGATAATTTTAATTGCCACGAACCAATAAAGGAATTATCTGTGGCCGAGGCTGCGTTGTGAATCCGTTGCTGCCCGCATTAAGTTTCAATTACAACAATTTATGCGTCCGAGTCGATACATAAGACTGGCAGTCCATAAATTGTGCAGTTAAATTAATGAATGCACAATAGAGCAACTAACGAGCGCTGTTGGTACCGCCTGCGACGCACTGGAAAATTAAATTTGCATCTAACCCCAGTGGAACACCCTTCGCTCCGCCTTCATTCGTTCAAGCTGTTACTTGCTGGACAGGTCACGACTACCAATACGTCACAGAAACTTTGTAAAACTGCAATGAGATCAAGCAGTGTATTATGTCTAACTACTAAAAATGACCGAAAGTCAAGTCTAACCATAACAGTGCTACGTATGAATGATGCAGGACGAAATATGAACCATATTCCTTTACAGTTGAAAATCAGATTATCATTTTGATGGGTCCGGCTTTTATGTTATGTACAATTAAGTGCCTATTGTGATCAAGAAATGTTTAATGAAACCTGCTTATTAAAAGTATCTCTTGATTTCTTGAAAGCGCGAGAAATCAGCAATTCGCACTTGCCGATTTTGAGTGAAGTTTCTTGATGATGATCATGATGAATGCAATTTATGGTTCAGCAGTGGACTGCATAGAAACGGGATCAAAATTGATCAACATGGAGAGAGAGACACGTTGCATACAGCTGCGCTAAGTACCAGAGATTAAGCGGTTCGTTTAAAATGAAAAATTGTTGCGGTCAATACGTCGCACATTAATATGTATGAGCAACCGCTGCGTGCATACGAATATTAATACTTTAATGTGAGCTTGAGTATTTCTACTTTATGAAACTTGCTAGTTGCATGGGAATTCAACTCGTAAAATTATAGGGATCGTATAGGTAATTATCCAAGTAGCTTGTCTGTCTGTTCTCTGTTTACCTTTTCTAGGTAACTATTTTATGAAGTCTTAATAATAAATATTAACAAGGAAAACCGCATTTTAGAACGGAATAAGAAAAAGCGCATGCCTGTCCAAACTTCTTGGAATCGTTAAGCTTTCTATAACATAATTAAAACACATATGTAGGTCAAAAGGAAATTAAATATTTTTTTACTTCTTATTATTTTTGGTTTAATAAACTCCCACAAAGAGCTTACCTTGCCCTTAAAATATTAAATTCAAAGAAAGACGACTCATAATGGTGCTAAAATTTAAGACGCTCATCTCTCAGATAATAAACCGCTAAGAAAATACGGTGCAATATTATCTAGACAACATTTTTCATAGATAAAAGCTACCATTTTACGCGAGAGCACTCTACGTAGTCGCTTTCGTACATTAGGGAGTCAATCCTGCGATACATTGGCGAGGGCGGAGTTAAATTATAAAATATAACAACAGCGTTTCTCCCTTTTGTTTTTTTAAATATCTGTGGAACGGGGCGCGAGCATCCTGTGCGGTATTCAAATTTGGAATTCTGCAGGGGAGGCTAATTCGATTTAAATTACGTTACGATATTACGTTCGGTAAAATATAGGCTGTATAAAAACGAGAGGGTTAGGGTATACAAGGTGTTGTATCTCATACTGTAATTTTATTGCCCCATAATTATTCGATATATACGCCTTTTATAATCTAATTTAGATTCCATGAAATCAAATTACATTAATAGGTATCGTTAAATCAGGTGATTAAATACCAAAGATATGGTCACAAATTTTTATTTATTTTATCATGTCTGAATATCTTAAATCTTATTTCCGGTCACGGAAGGGTGTTGAAAACCGCTGTACGTTATCGCCAAACTTTTGGTACTGTTTATAAGACAGGTGTATATTTTATTAGCTTTCGAGCATAAAACAACACAATGCTACAATTCTGAACGACTCCTATACAATTCTTAGCAATAAACGAGTCAGCACGAAATGAACGTTAATAAAGATATAATAATAAATATCGCAAAGAGAACCTTTTGGGATTCGGATCAAGCCAAGGGTAGGAAAATTGCGAGAATCCCAGAGGAGGTGCGGGAGCGACAGCTGTGTGGCCTAATGTCTTTTCTATTTATCTACATTGAGATGTGCTATATAGATAAATCCCTCATAACTTTTATATTGAAAGCAATTTTCTATTCGGTCTGTCATCTGCGTCTACTAATGCAACATAATATGATTACAAGGATTTAGCAAAAATAAAAATTCTACTTAAATATATACAAATAGAAAATAGATTTTGTTTATGTAAATATATGTTACAGCAGATCTTTCGCTGATACAGCATGATAATATATTGTGAAGTGCTTTACGACTTTGTTGAGGCACTCCGAACCATGAAGCCAAAGCAAATACCAAGAATATTTTTCTATATATATACACGAAATACATCCGGCGTATTTTATGATTTATAAGCAATAAAACTATTCAACAAGCACAAAACGAATTAATGCCGTACTATTTGATTGCCAACAGACATTGCTATTTCGTAAGCGACGACAATCTCTGCAATCTCTGTTTTATGATAGAGACCTCGTAAATGTCTATTAATATGAATGGGCTCCAATTACTTTTATGATTCGCATTTTGTTGGGAGACGTTCTAAAAAAGTTTACGATCTTCCGCGCCCCTGGACTGTTTGATTTTATATCCTTCGTGTAGGGTGTGAGACGTTGAGGATATCCCAAAGCGTGGACAATTGGACCAAACGGCAGATGGCACACGACTCATCAACAAGCTGTTTTGTACTCGAATTTCAATGCTAAATCTTCTATTGGAATAAGTCAAAGCTGATATCAATATTAACACGATGCTATTCAGGTTTGCGCTGTCCACATAATAATTTTAACCGGTGGTCTGCCACTATAAATATAGAAATATGGACAAGTAAATAAATTACTTTTCAGGTGGAGAAAGACAAAATGTTCTTCAGATAAACAGAATAATCTCACAATGAAAGTAAATTAAACAAACTTAATTTTAAACAGCCACATATCGAGTGAATTAAGGTAAATGTGAGCGAGCGCTTGATAAACATCCATTCCTTGTAAATCGTATTAATTACTGCATAAAGTTTCTTGTAAGCTGGCGCAAGAATTATGTATTTTCCATTAACTTAAGATATACCTATTAAGGGTTACATTAAATAATTGTCTTTTCAAATGTATATTCTTGATTGAATGCACAGTTTTGAAACGCCTTTTAGGCCTTAAACGTTTTAGATTTAGATGTTCTGAAAACAAATATGTGAAGATAATGTTGGATAATAGTAAAATAACACGCTATATTACGATCTTTAATACAGCTTACAGTTCATAATATTAAATTATAACCAATAACAGTGTAAGCAATAATCATCGAAGCGCTTAAAACAAACAAAATCGACGTCGGAACATCTGAAACGTACAATAATACCCATTGAGTGAATCAGAATGCGTCGATCTGAACGACTATGGTCCAATAACGGAGTGCCTACTTCCTGTAGTGTGTGCCAACGGAACGGTGCGTCTATCACATGGTATGACCCGTTGAATGCGTCTTACTCCACTTTTATCGGTCGTATCAGTCATAAAATGCTAATGAACGACCGTTTCGGACCAAACATCCGAGCCGAAGATTCATATGACGGTATAAAACGTAACCCGAAGTCGACACTTCGTTGGAAACGTAATCGTAACGCTCTATGCGCTTTCAAAACATCGCGCGTAACTCGACCGTCTGAATGGCCGCTAAGATAGCCCGATGTTTTTAAAAGCTCTTTTATTGTGCGACCGATATAAGTGTCTACACGACACGAGAAATGTTCGACCCGTTTTCACTCTTGATTTTAAACTTTATTCCATAGCAATACAGCTGAAAATATAAAACTCTTCCGTTTTCCTGAAACTCAGTCAACACTTTTCACGCTGGAAAATAATTTAATGACAAGTATATACCCGTTTTTGTTTATAATTAAATAAATTGCCGTAAGCACCCTATTATCTTAGATCTATTTGACATTTTATTTTATAATAAATTTTTACAATGGCTCAGTAAAAATATCCAAAATTAATCTGATATGTAGATGTAGATATGAACTCGCACGCGTTTTATTTAACAACATTGCGTGTTCGTTGAATTTGTTAATATTAGGTAAGGTCTATACGAATACCTGCAGATTGTTTTAGGTGGAAGTTATACTGTTAAGATAGGTTAGTTCCAATATAGAATAAAAGATATGGTCTATTTGAATAATTAAATATCTTTCATAAAAACGTTGATAATGTGTGTAATAATAGTCATTTATGTACATTCGGTTATCTATTTATTGGGCATTAGAAACGTTACTGTCAGCTCGTAATGGCCGTATGACTATACATGGCATAGAATTATCTATTTTTTATAACTTTATGTAAAGATGCGCGCCTTCAAGAACCGGTTCCTAAGGTCAATTAGCTGCTTGAATTTTTAATCTATCTAATGTAAATTTTGGCCATTAATATTGTTTCCATACTTATAGAAAACTATTAGTAATTTTGTATTAAAATTAAATCTCTTGAGCTAAGATTAATTACACGGAGATATAACGTAGAATTTTATTACCTACGTATTTAGTAGCAGTACTTATTTTATAAATAATGTCTTGCTTTAGTGACTGGAAATTATTATGAATATCTTAATAAATTATTATGGGGATTACAAACAACTGCATAAATCCTAGCGTTTGTCAATAGGTATTCTATAATTAGTTTTGAACATCTTGTGAACAAAGTTTTGTTTTTATTCAGCACAAAATCAATACTTTATTTTAATGTTAGTTGTTTTAGTGGTTAAACCCCAATTTCTAAGTGATAAATCAATTGTAAGTATCCATTAATAAATTAGAAATCTCCAAGTGCACTAACAAGCCATAACGCTTGGAGCGTATCCATCAAAGTCTCAACAATATTTAGTTACTTCGGAATGGTACGCGACACATAATACCAAACGTAACATTTTTTTTCTGACGCTCCAAGTGCGTTATCGGTGACTGATGGAGTCATTTTCAAAAATAAAACGACGCTCGCCTCTTCTAAAGAGAACTTACGACCACTTCACATTAATATATTACCAGAATAATGGTTTCATAGCTTTCTTAACTTATATAGGAAGGAATATTTACGTGTCTATAACTGCAATAGATGTAACTATGTATAGGCGTTTCTTTAAAAATGTATAGACTAAATTCTTGCTGGTAAGTATTTATATATAGGAAATGTGCCATAACATCTCAAGGTTCTAAACATCCTACCTAATGTTAACACGTTCTCTTGTGTTAAATATTTAACGACAAAGAAACACCTTAATTGCATCCGGACGTCGCTGGTTGAAAATAGCTGAGATTACATTCATAGAAATGTTTCGGGCCTACTCGGGTAGACGCAAATACCTACCTAAATAGGTTTATCTTGATACAATGATTGTATTATTCTTAGTATCGCTAATAACATGCAACGTTGCTATTACTGTGAATATAAAACATCTTCATTAATAAAAATACTGTATCACAGTAAATTAAAATCTCTTTATGCCTTTTTATTTTATGTAAAAAAATTATATACCGTATAGGACATAAAAAAAACTTTCAAAATAAAGTAGGTAGTCGATAAGTTCAAAAAAAATTATCGCATAGCAACGTACATTACAAAAAATAAAGTTATTTTTGAAACAAAAAGAAATTACACACAGAGACTCGTTTAATTAAAACATCAGAAAGCAAAATTAATTATTCTCGGCCTGCAGTGGGCGGCAGTGGCTGCAGTTGTTTATTTGTGCCTAACGTATGTATTTCAGGACGTAGCTTGTGAGGGAAATCCTCGCTCAAATTGACTATTACAACTGTACCGGTTAATTAAAATATGAACCTTACACCATCGGAATAAAGGGCATTGTAGTATGAAGTTAACTTTGTTCAGACTTGTGACGTTTTTCTGGACTATATGGATGAACATCCTGTGCAAACTTTGTATAATTACAGTCTGGGATTTGGCGTTTGCCTCTGTTTAATTATAACTGGCACTGGGATGCAAATGTCTGAGGCAATTCACTCCACTATACGTACTTCTAGTTGGTTGGTTTAAACTGTTTTGTTTTCATTGGTTAAGTTCCTTTCTGTAAAATAATACTACATATTATAAAAAAAACAACAACATTTAAAATTTATTTCCGTCTTAGAAGAAGAAATGTTACTACTTACTTTTTAAATATTTCCAACATTTAAAAATCACTGCGTAAAGCCAAGGCCGAAAGGGTACCCTGTGAATCACGCGATGCTTAATGTGTCTGCATACTCTATCTTCATTGGCCATTCCAAGCACATTATGTGACTCTACCGGGCCTGCGAACTACAGTACCATCTTGACATGCATGCAAACTCATCCGTCGGCTACTGAGAATGACTTTATGGCCAAGACAAAGATCTATGTTTCTTGAGATAACATTTAAACGAATTTAGTCATTTCAGATCTTACTTGATGAGTCATCACATTTTTAATGCTGTTTTTGGAAATCTAAAGACGATTTTTATAGAACAGTTATTCGGTTGTAAAATTTTAGCATCATTTATAATTATTTTGTGGATAATTAGTATTATTTTTTTTAAACAAATTTACACATTTTATTTAAAGAAACAAAACTTTCATTCATCACAGTGTGAAACAAATCAAACGACTTTTTATCTGTGTTATTTTAAATAGAGAGCTAGAGAAATAAAAAGGCCAGTTTATTACTATTCTACAAAAGTCAAGTCAAAGTTCTTCTTGACTTCTACCTCCAACTCGTAACTTCTACAATATAACTACACTTCAGTCGTGAATAATAACTTGACTTCCTTATCCAATATTCTAAGACTGGTTTCTGATTAATGCGACGCCATTGTTAGCTATTTACCTATCTAGTGTGCATATGACATGTGCATACAAAACTAGGAGTGCATCCTTATTCAAGGAATGCACAGCGCAGCTTTTATATGTTGCATGGTTAAATTAATTGAAACCTTATTCTAGTCTTCATAAAGCTTCATTAGTAAAATAACCAAACCAAACTAAAGTTATTTTTTATTCGAAATGTGCATGCGAAACTTTAGCTACTTTGTACGCGGGTGGACACTATGCAAAACGATTTCTTAATTAAAACATTCCGAATTAATTATTCATTCAAGTTATGAACCATAAGGTTTATTAATTACCCTGCGATATGACGCAATGTACCTAGTTGCAATTTAATTACACCTAAAGGGCATTCAAAGGTAGATATAGGTATTCTGATATAGTTATAGGGTATTAAGTAGGTATTATTTATACGCTTAAGAAATAGAATTCGAATAACCATATATACCAGGGTCTAAATGTTTAACAATTATGACAAATAAATGACTTTGGAGAATGGCTCTATCCTACAAATTGCGTGGTATGTCATCTTGGTCGACATATTTCAACATATTTGTTCCTTGCTCCCCTATTAAGCTACCATTTACCAACTTTACTGTCAGGAAAAAGTCGGGCGTCTAATCAAAAGGAAGCTACTCACAAAAAACAGCTTGATAGTAGTAAATGATGAAATTTGTACTAGGGATCCTGTACTACTAGGCGAATAAGTCTAGAAACATTCTCCAAAGGCATTCTCTATTGAAAAGATCGAAATTCGAATGTAGCGAAATTTTACTAATAAAAAATATTACTATAATTATATATATTATAATATTACAGTCTATACATAAACTACCTTCACATTATTAATTAAAGATGTACGTAACATAAATAGGTACAATTTATGCCGTAATGGAAACATTCATGTTAATTAAATCGAATATAATGTGTCATTCGAGATAATATGTGACCTGCCTATCTCGGATAAAGTCATCTATTTCAATATTAGTTGTCATACACAATGTATAATGATCGTTTAATGTATAACGTTTATAGCCACTATAATGTGCAGTGATCGGCAATTCAGTGTACCACTGTTTCTGGATAAAAGCCGATTATAATGAGAGTATATATTCTTTAAAGTTGTTATCAAAACCCGATAAGTTTTTACTAAAGTAATAATTAACGCGATAAACAAAGCATCGTTCTTTTAATTTTGTGTCTTTTAATTTTGTGTCTTGTTAAATTTTTGTATTTAACTAGTATTAAATTTTATTTAATAATTATTAAAAATCAGTCTAGAAGAGTTTTTTTTGCTCGACTAATTTACTCTCATTATTAATTTATTAACAAAAGTTTATGGGATGTATGAAAAGGTGCCTAAATATTCTCTAGAAATCTCTTAAAGGCGTATGTACCTACTTCGCCTATTAGCACTGTGCGCATATTTGAGAAAATATATAAACCTACATCCTCACGCCAGGTCCCTTGTGGGGTAGGCAGAGCGCAAGGAGTGCCAAATATCTCTATCCTTACAGTCCTGCCGTGCTTCTAAATCTTCTTTTTTTTCATCTTCTTTTTCTTGAGAATAAATAA
>DWPP01000257.1:0-12561 GCA_018251735.1 Eantis mithridates tamenund
GACATATTTTTTTTATTTCTTTGTGCACTAGAAATAACTGATTATCATTACTTTTGGATCACCCCTCGTATGAGTTAGCTTGACAGTACGAAGTTAAATGTGGACAATATCAATTATGTATCATATTTTAATACTTTTCTACAATTAACGTACAAAACAAATTATGCGTAATCGAATTGCAACTTCACAAATTCTAAATCACTTATTATTCTTTAACTCATTAGTTAGTCTTTACCTCATTATGAGTTCCCAGCACCAAAATTTGCATTGTAGGTAATGATACAAAGTTTTTTTTTAAACTGTAAGTAAAATAGTAATTTAACGGCCTGGCTTAATGTAATTGCAGTATTTTAAAAAATAGCCGGTGGAAATAACGGTGGAATATTTAATAAAATATTACGATCTTATTGAAGAAAAAAAACTGTCTATGTGAATAATCCAGTCTCAGTTCCCTACGGTTTTAGATGTATTTACAGTGGTATGTTGCTTATGTACATGAAAAAAGATATTGTATTGTGTTGTCTTAAAGTTACATTAATTTACAAGCAGAACTATTTAAAATAAAACACGATACATGAACATGTAAACTATAACATAATTTAAGGTTACATGTACATGATTTAATTAATTTATAAGACATTTTTTTAGAAATGTAAAGCTTACACTTTAGGCCATTCCTATTTACAAACAAAAAATGTGCTATTAGCTTTTACATAAGCTGTGTATAGAAATAAATGAATATTTTATACTCACAGATGTCGCCGAAGAAGTGTAATGTTTCGGATTTGTGTAATGTGTAAGTCTCGTGGTAAGTCACATAAAAACTTACATTCGCCTTACGCAAAAAGTAAGTCTAAAAGACTTACTTTTTAACATTAAATCCTTTTCTATTCAACTTTACGCATTTTTTATTATTTCTATTAGTTTTAATTACTAAATTTATTTTAATGGTAGGAGAGTGCAGTTTTAATATTTGTTGTAATATTGGGATATTTCTATTAATTCTAAAATTGTAATAATATATTTATTATATAAAGGATTATGATTAAGTGTTTACTTAAAGTATATTGTAAATACCTTACCGCTTAACCTTAGCCGTCTTGCTATATGTCGACCTCATAGTGTAACCAAAATAAAATTATGTTCACATAGTAAACAGAGAGAAAAGCAAAAACTAAAATCAATCAATTAAAATTTATTTTTGCAAATAAAAATAAGTCTATTATATAATATAAATAGCTATAAATCTATAGTAATAGTTACAAACATAAGTAATTTCGACTGTTCCATAGAAGCAGATATGTTTTGATTACAGATATGTGCAAATAGTCATTGAAACAGTCCATATAGTACGATTAAACTGTGATATTTCATGTAATATATGTAACATGTTGTATACTTTTATACAAAAATGTGTATATTTGCAGCTCAGACCAATCCAACTGTGGGGTACAAACCTTTTATGAGGTTATGTGGAACTAAACTTTTGACAACTAAGTTTGAGTTAGGCTTAGTTAATTAACAAAATAATCTACATAAATGCTCCTATGAAAAGTGTAGTGTAGTAGACAATAACAAAGACAGGAAATCAGATTCCTACTCCGTAGACTCCAAGGCTAATTTCTAGACTTAAATTCAACCTATTATCACATATCGACGCATAACTATCCTTTCTGTCATTTGACTAATACAAGAAACATCAAATTCTACTTGAAATATAATCTATTTTACAAAATTTTATTTAAACATGAGATATAACTTTAATTATGTATTTTAAATATCGATGAAAATTGGTTAATTTAATATATCGCATACATTTGAGTTACTGTAAAGAAACCGTATCCATAAAATTTTATTTTTTGTTATGAAAAAAATTAAAAAAAATTGTCAGTGAACATTGTCAAACAAACAATAAATTTAATAATTTGATATTATTTTTATTTAGTGTTTTAAGGCATGTATTGTAATAATACATAGACATGAAGAAAAGTCGGAAACTAGTGGAAACGGTTTCTTTAATATATTATATACCATGATTTTAAAAAATATTCTTTCACTGGAATATTTGCGAAAAGCATATTAATATTGTTAAGTTATACTAGGGTCAACAAGAGGTAAATGCATGTTCACAAAAATAATACATCTCACGGATTAACTGGCTACACATCTATCAATAATACGTATTTAATATTAAGATATTTTGATTCACTATTAAACATGGTCATTGAAATAAAAAATGAAATGCAAATGAATTTTAACGATACAAACTTGAATTTGAATTTAACCTCAAGAAGAGGAAAATATAAAAAACATTAAAGACAATAGAATACATTCCTAGTAAATTGAAATAAATAAAAACTATATTGACCGATTGCATAGTTAAATATTACTACTTCCTTTAGGGGCAATTCCTAACATCTTTTCATTTCTAAGCCTTCCTTAATAAACTGTACATTTAAGCTTTATTATAAAAAGAAAATAAATACAGTTACCAAAACTTACAACAAACGATTTATTGCTTTAGGCTACTAAATAAATACTTAGGTTAAGAATACAAAGGAAAAAACTGGTAAAAAACAAAATTGAAAATAAATAATAATAAAAATATGAACCATAAAGCACCGACTTTAGCATTTACTTTTTATAATAACTTACAAGACTGTCTATGCCTAACAACCACATATTCTCTAAACTCCCCTTATTCTAAATTAACATACATAATGTAATGTAGGTATTTACTAGTAATACATTTTGAAAATTATATGTTCCTAAAGTCATAGGAATAATTCTTGGATCTGATGATATACATATTCATATAACTTATTTCTATTTTCCCTCCTAAGGAATGTCAAATCAGAAACGTCATATATGTAGTTATGTGACAGATCCATAAATAATTTTCCCAAAACAGGTTATAGGATTACTTTGAAAATACCGGCTGTTATCATTATGACCAGAAATAAAAAGATAATGTTAAACGCTCACATTATGCAAGGCAATTTATAAGTCTTTGATTTATAAAAAAACCAAAACTAAACCAAATATTTACCCTCAACGATTATGGTATTGCCATACGTTAAATTGGCATATTTCCAAAATATAAAAAGCTTGAAATAAGTCTATGTAATATATTATACAATCTTTTGGTTAAAGACAAGTACAATACATTAAATTGTATTTTATGTTTATAAGCTAAAAAGACATTGAGGGTAAATTCGATGTCGAAAATATTTGGAGGAAACAACGGTACTTTCACATAAATCCTATGAAATAAAAAGCAATCGGTCCGATACCACGAGACTGTGTAGTGTGGTGTGGTGTGAGTGACGCCGTTGTTTACTTGAGCAGCTCGTGCGCACGCTGATTCGCCAGCGTTATCCTCGTTTCATTCGATTCGCCCTACGATTAAGAACAGCGTATTGTTTCTGTTGACCTATCATAAATTCTGACGACTGTTGCCCTGTTTATTCATATTAAAACTGGCATACCAAAAATATGAACAGTTAGAAAGTTTAAACACAATGTTTATGTCAAAATTAAATGAAGTATACTAATACGTAAATTGTAAAATCATAACCGGTAATAAAAATAACCTTCTAAATACAAAACGATACAAAGGAAATATTAATTCAGGCGGCTTTGAATATAAATAAACAGTGGTTCTGACATTTTTTTTTAATCACAAACAGTCGCCATCTTTTGAATTACAATAGGGTTATGTAATATAAGGTTTAGTGATAACGGAATGTTGTAATGAGTTCTAGTAAGGTATGTTAGTCGCTCAGATGGGTGTGATACATCTAGTCACAGATGAGTGTGGAAGGACGTGTTCTGAACTGTTAGTTGGCATGTTGGCGTCCCGCAAAGCGGCACACATAATAGGAAAATTTCACAACACCCAATCGCTTCTACCCGCAAAACACTACGAAGGTATGAAAGAGAGAGCATGCTGAGTGGGGAACTATTACTTCGTTTACACTTATTTAGTTTTTTTACAAAACTTTAAATGAAATTATGGATGATAGAAAAATTTTTTATCACTTAAAATACTGCAGTTGACGTATGCTTTGACATTCATAATTCCATATAAAACTAATGAAAATTAACCTCATAGTGTAAACAAAGTGGAAATTTGGTTGCCAGGTAAGCAGATCCTTGAAATTTCAAAGGCCAATAAGCAAGTCAAGGGCGGAGGTTGCGATAGATTGAAATCCCAATCCAATTCTAAAGTGAATGCGATTCTAAAATGGTGAAATATTAAGACACGGAAAAATTTAAATAGCAATAAATTCTACCGTGTCTATGAAATATATGTTTTAAAATTAATATACAAACACAATATGATATATTTCAAACATTTTATGTAACATTATTTTAATAGAATTAAATAAAGCTGAAATTAACCTTATTTAAGTATAATTCAATGTAGTCTTAGGAAAAAATAAATATGCATGCCAAGTCGTCGAAAAAAAAACCTTTTTTTACTTAAAATAAGTTAATTCGTAAGAAATTTGAAAGATTAAGAGTAAATTATATATATTTTTTATATTTTTCCCAACATTTTTTTACTCTTTTCATCCCATTCCACATTTTTCATGTTTCCTTATAAAAAGTAATATTCTTGTTACAACTACAATGCATGTAAATTCCCAACTATTTAAATTTCTTTGTAGCCTAAGTAAGGTCTAATTTCACTATTTCTTAAATTTCAATGGTAGTAAAAGTTTTACTTATTCCCATATTTTCGTTGAAATAATATATTAAATATGGACATTAGCATCTTTGGTTGCTTGTTATGACATCAAGTTTGGCATTGAATTCTTCTAATCCCTTGCAAATATCTAACCCTTCCATCTTCTACCCACCATTTACCCAATACCATTAAAATGATAAAATTCTCCCAGTTTTTATACGTTATAAAGCCTTTTTGTATATATTCCATCTAATTAACCCATTTTGCGATCTTAATACCATTTGTTATCCCCAATTCTTCCTCTACCCATTGCCTATGGCTATCCAGGTTCCCGTTACCATTAACCCCCAGGTTACCTTGCGGTTAATGCGGTCGATCTGTCGGTTCTGGTTCTCCAGCTCGGAGCCCATGTCGAGCGCCATGTTACGCAGATTTCCGATCATCGTGTTCACCTGGCCCATGTTCTCTTCCATCTCATCTTCGCGGGCGTCGTTTGTTATTCTGTAGGAAAATTAATCAATAAATGTAAAAACAAATCCACAACGATTACAAATTTAATTTTTTTAAAGAAATGGAGTATTATGACACACTGGAACAGAGGTTGAACTGAACAAAGGTTCAGAAGGTGCTTTGTTTTTATGATTCCCTTGGTAACAAAGTAACAAATCTACTTAATGTATTTATCAAAAGAAAAAAGTGATTTTGTTTATTCTATTCGCTTCAACAAATTTTGTCTCGCTACTGTAAAAACTTATTTGTTAAAAATGAATTTAATGTATTTGTATGTTAATACGAAAGCCATAGCCATATTTTTCAGTCAGTCGCTATAAGTTATTATTATAGCGAATGACTGAAAAATATGACTATATCAGTAAATGTTAGTGGTTCGTAACCTCAATTCTAATATAAATTCACAGTCGTGACACGTATTCAACACATCCCATTTATTGCCAGGCTGGATATCCAGCGAAGAAGAAAACGACGAGACGATTTCGAAATGAAAATAACTGAGAAAATAATTCAACTCGGGGATGTTCATTTTACACCTACTTGAGCCCGTAATAGGGAGTCAGGATGCAAATATTTTGTACATTGTACCTGTTTTACATTTTCGCATGTAAAATAGGTTATACTCATTAGAAACGATAATTAAAAATAATCTCTTTATTAAACTTATACTTATATATATAACTTAAATAAACAGATTATTTTTAACCGTAATCGTATATGCTATTTCTTACAATAAAGTAAAGTCATAATAAGGAAAGAAGATTCTAAATAAGGCAATACATTAGACACATAAAGAAGATAGGGGTACCTAAAGGTACATTTTTTTCATATTCACCCAGATTTCATTAACATTTCATTGAGACCGGGACGTCCAAATTTTTTTTAGATTTCGATTAGATTTTTAACTAAAAAATGTTGAAAAATAAACCTAATTAGTACAAAATTGTGTAATTTTTTTCGTGTGAATTAATTTTAAGTAATATCCCAATAAAGTGTATCATTACCGTGTACATATTATATCGATTGTTTCTTACTTTAGATTTTTATTGTCCATAGTTCACATGGTGTTCATTTCAATTATATCCTAACTTTTAACGATATAGATAAAGTACTAAATTTCTTTATTCCTTTCTTTCCATTGCATTAAGGACCTGAGTTGGTTGGAGAAAATGCTGTATGTTTACTGACCTGCCGATGTATCCAGCTTGCGGTCCTATGCCGTTGCGCTCGTCCATTACCCGCTGGGGCTGGTTGTTGACCACTTTGCCATCATCGTTACCCTTCCATGTACCATCATCCTCCTTGAAAGACGCTCCCCTGGAAATGCATTTGTCTTTTGAACTCTCTTTAACGCAACTTGTATTATGTTTTAGGGACGACATGAATAATAACAGATAATTATTCCTATGTTCTACAATCATTTTGAAATGTTACCTCTTTAAGTAGATGCAATTTCGATTTTCCCGTGAAGAATATTAATTAGGTCCATCGTAAAAATGAGAAACTAATTATCATTTCATACCATTTTTATTTCAGTGAATAACGAACAAGAAATATTATATTCTGCTTCAGTATAAAATAAGCAATATTGTGATAGATTTATAAATTTATTGCTAGATATCAATATTTTCTTTTCTGTAATGTTATCCATGTCCATCACTGAGAAGTATTAGCTTATAAACCTACTTGTTGCATGGCAGAACGCAGATGCCGCAGCATTTCTCCATTCCAGAGAGGTTTTTCTCAGCTTCACGCATGTCAGCGTTAATCTGGTCCATTCCCTCCTCGATTCTGTCCAGTTGCTCTGTTCACACACACACCAACAATCGCTTTAAAACTACCCTTGACTCCCAATATTGCATGTGTGTTGAAGCGTCTAATGTCTCACAATTGAACTCTATTCGCGAATTATTATTTTTCTTGTTAATGTCTTTAATCTATTTTTTAATTGTAAATTCTCAACGCTCTCGACAATTACCAGGGCTAAGTGTAAGACAACAAATTCTTAAGCTCAGTTTTATTGATTCTATCAAACTATTTAGTCATGCAAATTTTAATCTTGAATTGCAGCATCTCTATTCGTCTTAAATTTTATTGGAATTGTAAAATTGTCTTTAGTGAATTAAACTTTGTTAAATGTCTTACACCTGATCCGGTGAAAATTGATACTAAATTAACTTTATTTACCTTTGATTTAGATGATGTATGTGCTGAGACTAGTGATTAAAAACTATATAATTATATTAATGGCTAACACTTAGAAAAATATCAATAATCTCATAAAAACTAATAGACATGCAGTCAACAGCAAGATTGAAGTAATCGTGCACAGCTAGATGCGTGAGAAAACAAAAAAAAACGAATAAATAAATGCTATCTCAATAAAGAAATCAATATTAAACCTCGACGATCTCATCACATCGATGCAAATGGCGGATCGAAGAGACGGTATCTTGTTTATCCTCTAATTTTTAGTAAATGGTCATGGGTTCGTGATTTTACCTTCATTGATTATCCAATATCATTAAACTGTTAAAACGTCTCAATCGTCAATTTAAACGTTATCAAGTCATCGCCATTCAATGAATTGTCATAAACAATCTGAAGTGGCATTTCCAACACAAGCCTTACTAAATTATGAGTGATGTAAAATAGTACTACTGGATGCTTACCGCCCTGTTCATCCAGCATGACCAGGGTTTTCATGCCCACCTCGTGACTCTACAACACAATAATGATGTCACTATAGCTCGCCAAACGAATGCGTGAGGAGTCGGGAGCGGCGCGTGCGCATCGTCCGGTGCGCGCGCCTCGCGCCAGGACAACTCAATACTCAACACAACTCAAACTGACAACTAAACAGAAAATAAACAGTACATGAAATGATCTCGGTGAGCCGCGCCCGAGCGGGCGGCCGCTCCTCCGACGGTGAGGTGAAAATAAATTAGCAAATGAGCGTATTCAGTAAGCCATTCCTAAATGAAACGTGAAAGTAGCTAATTATTAATTGTAATGAAGAAGAGAAATGAACAAACTAATGGCGTGGAGGAGCGAGCGGCCTCGCACTGACACAGATCGCATCGAGCTAACAGTTACAGACCTACGAACTAACATAAACAGTACGCTGCTAGCCATGGAGATGAAGGCGTATACCATTTAAACTATACGTCAACAGACACACTCGGTTACGCGCATTCATTTCAGTACCGCAGATAAGTTAAGAGAAGAGAGATTCGGAAAGATAAATAAATATACCTATAAAAAGCGTTCCGATCGAAAACATCAACGGAAGAACTAAACAGATTGCGCAGCTCATTCAAATTAAATCTTCAGCAAAAGATAGAGTACAGTCTTTTGCGACAATTAGCAACGAACGGCCATCGGGCGTATCTATTTACACTATACTTTGAAAGACATCCCCATCGAAACATAGATATACACACGCAACATCGAATTGAGATAAGTCGATATTTAAGAGAAACGTCAAAGAAAAACAAAGAGATTAATTTTAACTGCACATTCAAACACAGACGTTCTCACGTTTCGACTACCCAGTGTTCAGTTTAACTCTTACCGCCCTGGTGACTCAACATATGAAGCGCTTGCCCCCCGGCGTCCTCGCTCTATACATAAAATACAAATCAAAATAATATCTTAGGAGAGAGTATCGGGGTGTGTGGGTGGCGGGGTGCGGCGCGGCCACGGCTCGCGCGGAGCGTGCGGCGGCGGCGGCGGCGTGACGCGCTACGGCGGCGTGCGAGCGCGGCGTGCGGGCGCGTGCGCGTGCGCGTGCGCTAACACACACTACTCGAACAACGACATGCATGCAGTGAAGCTTGCAAGTAAAACCAGATTCAGTTTTATCTGTGCTCAGTTTCATATGATTCATGATTATTTTGTGTGATGTTAAGAGTCGTGCGTTGAGGAGAAGCGTTTCGAATTTACTTCGCTCGTTTATTTAAATCAGTTTTATGTGATTTAGGTAAGTTGTCAATTTAGAGTCGAGTACGAACATCTGAAATGCAGAATGTAACAGTATCGTAAAAAAAGACCCGGCTGGCGTTACCGACATAGCACTTGCTGTTAAGTTGTGCAAAGTGGTGTATTATATCTACGTTACGAATGAAACATACAAAGATGTGGGTTCTCCGCGATCATCTTGGTGTGTGAGTCACAATTTGTTAGAAGACGAGGTCTTACTGGATGCCCGCACCTTTGCATTGAATCAATAGAGGCGTTACTTTAAACACAGAGACGATACCCCCTTTAGGTCTTCAAAATCGGCGAGTCCGTCTTCGTGACGGCTGAAAACCCTATGACGCTCCAACATGTTAGCGATAAAATAAAATAGATAAAACTGTAAGTAATTTAAGTAGTGTTGCAAATTTTGCAGATCACTCACCTCCCTGGTCGTCTAGAGCGACCAGAGTACGAATGCCGGCCTCCTTGCTCTACACCAGCCGCAGAAACAAAAAGTCAGAGAGCATGTTAGTTGTGAGGGGTACAGTGGAGTGAGTGGGCGGTGGGTTCGGACCCGTCCGTTACACAGTTAGCACCAGGTGTAGAGTACACGCGTGTAACGAGTGTACGATTGGTTCACAAAAAGTGTCATGCTGAAGGACATCTTCGATCTGCCATATCTCATAATATACATATTAATATTTAACACAAAAAACAAAATCTCCACCTTAAAACGGATCTGAGATGTCCTTCTCTCAGTCTGAACAGTGTTTGAAAGTTATGCTGAATTTGTACTGAGTTCATGACTATATCGCAATGGTACATTTGTACAGACAAGTATCTGGAGAGTTAAATAAAACATAAAATGTGGATATATAACATTAAATAAATAAATATAACTTATAAAATATAATAAACAAAAGTTTACATTTATAAGAAAATAAATAAACGATATAGTACAGGAAAAAAACATGTAAATACTAATAATAATATACAATTGGTCTGTATTTGTTGTGAGAGTTGCAATAGGTGTAGCTCGATATATTTGTTGGAGTTCAGTGGCAGGTATGGGGGTGTGTACACGCCCACATTTTGACAGTATTGTGAATGTTCGAGAAGGCATGAAAATCATACAACATAATAGATTACAATCAACAACAGAGAGCAGCCACTACACAGAGACTTACGATACAGAGACAACTAAAACAGGAAAGAATAAACATAAACTGATCATGAAAAAATCTAGACATCATAAGTAGTGTTGGGATGTTCTATATTGAAGTATTTCAAGATTGTTTTCTGATTACAGAAAGATAACAGTAGAAAATGATCATTAAAAGTGAAATGAAAAATATAATCAAATTAGAACCAGAGAGGAAGTAAACTGTTAAAAGTGCGTAGGAAGTGATGCCTCAAAGGCAAATCGTAACTTAAGAGAAGTTGGCGTCCAAGTACAAGGGTTAATTTTGAAAGCAGGCCCAAGCACAACAGAACTGACTATTTGAATAGGAAAGCGCACATCAGACATTTTACTGGCTAAGGATTGTTAAGTTATATCAACTAATAAGGGACCTGTATAACCCATTCTATTATGATGGCTTCATGCTATGGAACCAAAAAACAGAGCACTGGACAAAAAATATTGGAAGCTGACAGTTAACAGTTTAGAGTTGCCACTGCTTTAACATTTAGGCAACTATATATTTCATCAAATTTCCAATTAAGATAAATTAACTGTCAACACCAAATGCTGGGCATTTAATTTGCTCACATAAAATTTACAACACTACGAACAACACAAAGGGCTATTGAGACCACTAACATTTGGATACAATAAGACACTTATCATGCAACACCCATGAATGGTTAAAATAAAAGTAAATAATAATATTATATGGTATACCGCAAAGGATATCAAAAATAAAAATATATAGGAACATCATAACCGGACAGCTACTATAGATATACATACACATCGAATATAATATAACATTTATTAGCGACATCGACACACAAGAGCCAGGGATAGCAAAGGCTGCGCCCTAAGGGGTTGGGGACGGGTTGGAGATCAAACCGAGCTTGGGGCTATCCAGGACACTTCCGCTATACCCCTCACTCCCTCGCATCGAGAACACCTCTCTCACAGATGATTACAAATAATCACATAACCAACGGAATAACTAAACATAATACTTAAAACTATGAGGGGGAACTTAAATTATTCAAACTGAAACATCTAGATTATTGGGTTCACACAATTCTATAATCCAATTGCCAAAAACATTTTTCTCCTGTATTCTGTACGCTTGTAAAATTAATAGGACATTTATTAATATCAAATCTGATATGCAATTATAATGGGGCAAAAACTAATTTTGTTGTTGAAATTCATGGCTACATAATATGTAAATAATTATTTATATGACTTTCATTTAAATTTCAAAGATAATTGTTATTAATAATGAGTATACTATAAATTGGGAGGTATTCTCGAAAGTACAATACATTAAAATAATAGATATTTTACTCCCATACTTATTTCTATGTTAAAGTTTCGAACTGTCATAAATTAAAATCTCTTTTATATTTCCGTTACAAAAATAATAATTTGGTCATATAAGAATCTTAAATTATGACAGTTTTTCAATAAAGATAATATCATTATATATTTATGAGAAATTATTAAGTTGGAAACGTAAACTTACCTCTTCGCATAGTTGCATCATACGTCGTGTCGATTCAAGCGACTGAAAATTAAAGATTTTCATCATCATCAATAATACATTACTATTCCACTTCTGGATACGGACTTCTACTTAATGAGAAGGTTTAAGGTCCAACCAAGAAGCAAATTGACGTCAGATGCCTTTACGAATTTTTTGGAGAAATGCATGTAGTATTCCTCAAGAGCAACAAGAATCTGATAGTCTAGTGTCGCACTAACCACTATAAAAATATAAGTATAAATAAAGATCACAAGAGAGTGTTATTATGGAACACCTCAAGGATCATTCATGGGACCGAACAATTTATTTTGATTCAATCTAGCCTATTGTTTATCCATGTTTGTTACAGACTTTAAAATATTTTTTGGGTTGATTGTTTATTCTTCAATTTATTCCTATTGTTAATAAATTTAAGATGAATCTTATTTTAGTACTTACCTCGTCAGTAACCTGACCAGCGCGCATCTGGAGCTGTTCCAGCTCGCTACGAGGCACGGTGCCATTTTCGGCGGGAGGGGCTGCGGAAGGCATCCTGGAACAAATACCATAGAACGTAAAGATTTTAAGTATTAGGTTGTAAAGAAAGTTCGTAGAGTTTTCATATTTTCTGGTGTTACACAAAGATTTGTTTGCTGCTTGGCAAAATGTTTACATTTATTTGATAGCCCTCTA
>DWPP01000258.1:0-12551 GCA_018251735.1 Eantis mithridates tamenund
ATAAGCAGTAATAAAGAAAAAGTCAAATATAGTTAGAATAGATACACAGCATATTTTGGTCAGTTAAGTTGAACTTAGTTTAACTGAAGTATATCATAAAATTCATCGCTTGGAAATGCAACTGTCGAAGTTAACTATTGAATAGCCTTAATGCACAGATAAACTACTGATAAAAGTACCTCAGAAACCGGGCATTAGCCTGTCAGAGATAAATAACAAAATAGTATCCATTTGTTGCATTTTTGTTTTGCTTTAAATACCTTTGAATCTGAATGAAAACTTTTAATTTGTCATTGAAATTATTCAGGCTATTCATACAACAAATGAAATTGCTATTTTCCTTATGAGTTAATGCCTTCCTTTTCACATATGGCTAGCTTAAACCAGAGTAGGAGTTGACCATCATTACCTTATGGCAACCACATGCCATTGTATTGAGTCAAGGGTGGTGAAGTGTTTCAACATTGTGAGCAACTTATTGTTACTGATATCTGGGCACTGTTTGCAATTGATTTTTGGTGGTTTTATAAAGTTTAGCATTACATTAAAGTACAAACTAAAATCAGACAAGTATAAAATGCCTTGTATCTCATGACTTATATGTGAAATGATTGATTCATTCAGTGTTATGGGCAATATGTTCCATCACATGAGTTCCGTAAAATTTAAATCAATTATCTGCTGATAATGATAACTGTTGTATAAAAAATATAACTATCTGCTTCTTTTTCATTTAGATTAAAACGTAGAGAACATCTAGAAAGGCACACCCAAGGCCATTTGGAAGTAAGGCCTCACCTCTGTCCGGACTGTGGGAAAGCTTTCAAGCGGAAAGAACATCTTAACATTCATAGATCAATACACAGTGGAGACAAAAGCATGTACTGCACAATTTGCAAAAAATGTAAGTATATTTGAATATCTAAAACCCTCAAAATTAAGAACTTAAACTCATTTGCTTTAAGTAAAACTTTAACTGATTTTATTCTTTTCTTTTATTCATATTCCTTTTTCATTTCAATCATATTCAACGAAATATTTCATGATTATAATTTTGAAATTTGAAGCAATTTCCCTTTATCGTATCCATAACACGCTAACAAACAAAACACATAGATGTGGAAAAGTTCAGTGCACACTAACGGGATTACGATATGATAGTACGATTGACATAGTAGATTTTAAGATAGGGCAACAGGGCGAAACAACGAACAGATAAATGCTTATTTTGAGGAGGGAGGGGTACTAACAATGTAGTAATAATTAAAGTGTACCTACTGCGGTTAAAACATTGTTTAGGATAATAATTTTTGCTCATTGGTGCTAAATAGGTGCATATAAGTGAAAATTGCAAATATTCCTATGTGTCCACTTTGTGATGAATCTTATCCGATAGAGTCGGTCGAAGTGAAAATCACGAGACTACCGTTTCTAACATCGTTACTTTAATCACTGAAATATCCCTTGCCCTTGTATACCGTCAATGACCGGCGGCCATGGGGGTGTCGGTACCGGACCGATTTCACCGTGGAGAGGGGATCCCCCCCTTAAGCGGGTGTGTTACGTCAAACCCGTAGCCGGTTCTAAAGCTCTCTCGGGTCGCACAGACTTACATAAATAAATATAGTATAGACATGTTCTCTATGTTTAGTTCATATACCACTATAGTACGGAGAACTTTTCCATAACAACGTTTTATAGAATTCACGTGTCGGCGGTCATGGTCGTATAAAAACTTAATAGAACAATCAGGCGTATATATCACATGAAAATAGCTGATCATTGTCCAATCATCCCTCAATATTTACCTAGGTACCTTAATAAACTAAAAGAACCTGCATGAAATCAAAATTACCTTAAATAAGTCTAGATATCATAGATTCTCAGAACAAATATCTGACAATAATATCTGACGTGATCAAACTGCCAACGCTAAGAAGTTGCAATTCAAAAGCCAAAAAGTTATGCAATTTTTTTTATTTTTATTTCATTATACTTACATGTGTAAACTGTAATGGCAATAATGTTCCACCAGCGTTCTACCGTAAGGACCATCTACAGAAACACATTCAGACCCACAACAAGGTCTTCGTGAAGAACAATAAGGAGCTGTGCGAGGGTGAGGATATCGAAATTAAAGAAGAGCTACCTGAAGTAGACTACGACGAGAGACCGATCCTTCCTGAAGAACCCCTTGATAATTCCAGCGAAGACGACATTAAAATGGAGGTAAGCACCTCGTTATAGTCGTTATACATTAGTAATAAGTCGTCTGCTGCTTAAAAGAATTCTAGGTTAATTAATAACAAGGGGAAAATTCGACTTTTTATTATCATTTTTCTGTTACTTGGTGTTAGTGTTTGTTTATGGTTCTCACCACATTTTTTAATCTTAAGAGTGACTAAGTGTAAAATATTTTCGATAACTTTTTTTCGAAAGCTATAGACAATACCTATCTGATTTATTTTCAGCTGTAGATATGAAATTTTGTTATTCTAAATTATTCAGAAATTGAAGTACCTACTTGGATATTTGACACTAACTTGGTACGCGAGGTGTACATGTCAATAGGCTTAATATAGGGGAATTACCTATTTTTAACACGCTTTTAGTAACTTGGCTTGCATGTGACGGAATCTTTAAGCACAATTTTCACCAACTTCCAGAAGTCTGATTAATTTGAAACTTGGCACACGTATCAAGAACTGAGGGCCATACAATATTATAAAAAAAAAGTAAAAATAAACACACTCAAAAAATCTAACTAAAAAATGAAAAAAATAAATTATAGTTAAAAAAACTAAAAAACACGCTTTTCTAAAAATCGAACTAAAGATGGGGTGGTTTTTAAACAATCTATTGATACTATTCACCCCACGCATTTTAACCATTTTTTTTACCATTTCTTGACAAAGAGTTAAAAAATTTCAGCCCACAAAATAACAAAATCAGTAACAAATTTTGTTATTTTATGGCCTGAAATTTTTGGCTGAATTTGCTCAGCGAACACGCCTACCATCGGCACTGATGTATATATATATGTATGTATGTGAATTTAACGTAAAGACCGGAGCTATCTCTGGGGGCGGGTTTGGGTATCTGATAGGGTGGGGGGTTGTATGTCAAGGATTTCTGTTTTGGTTTGTGTTGCCTGCGAGTTATACGTAAAATACTTTTAGAAGACTAGTTACCGTCTTAATATATACGTGAAAGTTTTGCAACTTATAATTTGGCTCGAAATTTAATGGCCCTTTCCCGTTAATCACCTAATAGCAATGATCATTTATTGCATTCTACGTGATATGATATTATCGTCGTAAGAAGCGTGCGTTGAATGCACATGTTGCAAATCATACCAACCTTTGTGGTTGGTGCGGATTTACGTGTCAAGGTTGTGGATGTCGACGAATTTGTCAATAGATCTGATGTACCCGTGTAATTCTATATATAAAAATGTGTTGCTAAGCGAAAATCTCGAGACCAGTTAACTGATTTCGCTAATTCTTTTTTTATAATATTGCTGTGATGTCCAAATATCACGGGATAATTATAAATAAAATACAATAATATATTTATTTAGTCGTGGCAGTACGGCTCACACTGCGTTGCTGTCATCGATGATCAAATCCCTACCTGCCAGCCATACTCTCACGTCTATGCCTTTATTGTCTATACATCACACCTCTTCCTTTTTAACAAATTTGAAAATAACTTTAAATAACATAAACAAATACCACATTAATAATGTTTGAACAACAAAAACATTGAAATAAAATTAAACTCTATAAACTACAACTAAAGTAAATATTCTCCCTTATGTAATTTATAATATGATAAAGTATTTATTAATTTAAAAACAATTAAGTAATTTTAATTCATTAACATAAAATGTACTGTTTCCAATTTCTTTCCATCTGTTATTTAATCTTCGCTATCTGTTCGAGAATTATCAACGTTTCCTGATTCTAAATTTTCATCCCCACAGATTGTCCATTTTCCTTCAATTTTCTTCAGATGAACAACATTTCTTTTGAGTTCTTGACCTGTTTCATCGTTCTTTATATTATATTCTGGCCCTTTACAATTTATGACTGTATAAGGTGTTGGGTTGAAAGCAGTAGTAAGTTTATTTTCTTTTACAATATTTTTGACATAAACCTTTTCTCCAATTCCTATATCTGAGTCTACAGCTTTCCTTTTCTTATCCTCGTATTCTTTACCTTTGTTTTTCATGATTTTATCTTTATCTTTAACATCTGAAATAAATGGATTTTCTAAATCTGTAAGAGAAGGAATTTTATCACGAAACTGCCTACCAAAAAATAGCTCGGATGGTGTTTTCCCAGTTGTTGAATGTGGTGTACTATTATACATGGTAAGATATAATAATAAGTCTTCATACCAGTTTGACCTCTGAAACTGGCTGATTTTGAGACGTTTTAAAATATCACGATTTTGTCTCTCAACTTCGCCGTTTTGTTGAGGTGAATATGGTGTAGTAAAATAAACTTTTATACCTAATTCTGTACAAAACGATTTAAATTCGTCACTCACAAACTGTCTGCCGTTATCTGTAGTAATGCTTTGCGGGGTTCCTAGTCTAGAAAAAATCTCTTTTAATACTTTAATTGTTTCGGCAGATGTAATGATTTTCATCGGTTTTATCTCCTTATATCTACTAAAATAGTCAACTATAACGAATAGATAATGACCACTTGGAAGTGGGCCCAAAAAGTCGATTGCGACATCAATCCATGCTTGTGATGGAAATTCACGACGTTTCATTGGTATTGGGGGATTTGGTCCCGACACCAAAGTACAACCCTTACAGCTTTTTGTAAACTTTTCAACATCAGTATCTATTTTGGGCCACCAGACCTTGGTGCGCAATCTCGCTTTCATTGCCACAATGCCTGGATGCCCTTCGTGAGCTGCCTGTAGCACTTGACCCCGTAATTGCTGTGGAATTATTATTTTGTTTCCTCTCAATAGAAGTCCGTTGTGCATCCAAAGTTCCGTTTGGAACACTCTGTAGATGTTTATTACCTTATCCCAATTATTTGATGACAACCCTTCTTTGACCAATTGAATCTCTTTATCATTTAAAGATGCTTCTGTGATTACATCCATACCAATAGCACAAGGTCTAGCCAGCTGAACTATTTGATTAATATGATGCTCATCCTCAAATGCTTTTGGGTTCTCAGTGGTACATAAACGTGACAGACAATCTGCGATATTATTTTTTCCAGGTTTATATATAATTTTAAAATTATAAGCTTGGAGTCGCAATACCCAACGCTCAATTCTAGCGCATGTCTTAGATCTGTTACCGAATATAACCTCAAGGGGTTTGTGATCGGTCACCAACTCAAAAGATTCTTTGCCATAAAGATACATTCTAAAATGCTCTATAGCCCAAACTAGTGCAAGCGCTTCTTTTTCTGTCTGACAATACCGTTTTTCAACATCTGTGAGACTTTTGTTGCCGTAAGCTATTATACGAGGTCCACTTTTATCAGACTGAATAAGCACTGCCCCTAGTCCTACAGGACTAGCATCTGCCATCACTGTAGTCTTATCATTAGGGTCATAGTATCCTAGGGTTTTTATATTAAGTAATGCCTTTTTTAATTCATTAAATGATTCACTTTGTGACGGTCCCCAATATTTACGAATATTCGCATTTTTTCCTAATTTTAATGTTAATAATTTCCTAAGTGGATCTGACTTAGTTGCCATATTGGGAATCCATTTATTTACATAATTTATGAGCCCTAAGAAGCTTTGCACTTCATCGATAGAAATTGGTTCTCTAAAGTTTGCAACAACATTAATGTATTTACCAAGAGGCTTGATACCATTGACAGACAGTTCATGACCCAAAAATTTAATGTTTTTGACTTTAAAAACGCACTTATCATCATTTAATATTATGTTGTTATCTTTAAGAACTTCCATAACTTTTTTGAGTCTAGCATTATGTTCCTCTTCATCTGCACCATAAACTAAAATATTGTCAATGAAAATCACAACTCCTTCACATTTAATAAGAATTCTTTCTATAATTTTTGAAAATGTTCTGGTGCACATGAAATTCCAAACATTAGCCTTTTATAACGGTAGAGACCTCTTCCTGTTATAAAAGTTGTAATGTCCCTAGAATCCTCACTTATTTCAACTTGATGAAATGCGTTTTTAATGTCAAGTTCCGAGAAAACACGTGCTTTTTTTAACCTTGGCAGTAACTGGTCCATTGTGGGTAATGGATGACGTTCTCTTAATATTGCCTTATTAGCACATCGCATATCTACACATATTCTAACATCCCCATCAGGCTTAAGCACAGGCACTATCGGTGAGACCCAGCCGGATGCATTTTGAACTGGTTCAATAATATCCATCGTAACAAGCTCTTCAATTTTTTTATTGATTTTATCCTCTAATGGAATAGGTACCCGACGGTAGGGCTGAGCTACGGGTTTTACAGTCTTGTCTATACAAAAAGTTAGTTGTAAATTTTTTATCTTAGGAAAAATACTTTCTCTTACCGAATTAACACCGACACCCAATCCTATTTTAAGTACTTTAAGGGAGATGGCTGTATCCTTTCCTAATAAGTCTCGTGTACCATCTTTAACAACATAAAAAGTTGCTATTCTTTCTTGATCTCCAACTTTAACTTCCGTGTCAAAAGAGCCGATAACTATCAGTGGCTTGTCACTACCATAGGCGATAAAGGTCTTTTGTGGTTTTACTACTTGATTGGTAACAGCAATTTTATTGTTTTTTAGATAACTCCAAGTCTTGTCACTCAGTATATTGCATTTACTGCCCGAGTCTATAATCATGTTTACATTAACACCGCCTACATTGCAGTTTAAAGTAGTATCATCATCAATGTGAAAAATATAATTAACGTCTGTTTTAGTTGGTTTGATATAACTGGTTGATTTGTGTTTTGATATAAATGGCTTTTGATTTTCAAAATTGTTGTTTAATCTTTGTCTCTTTTGTAGATATCTATTTGGATTATTGTCTGAAACCTTTCTCTTACTAATTCGGGTCTTACATTGTTTCTTGAAATGCCCGGTGTAACCACATTTAAGACACTGTTTGAATTTAGCAGGACAAATGTTACTCTCCCCCTGATGAGTAGTACTTCCACACCGGTAACATTCTACGTTATTAAAATCATTTCTTTTAACATCTATTTTGTTTATGCTGGGTATATCTTGACTGTAGCCATTCAATTGTCGTTCAACTGCCTCAATGGCGTTAGCTTGTGAAACAATTTTATCAAGGGTGATGTCATCTCCTAATGAAAGTATTTTCTTTCTCAACTCATTGGAACTAGATTTTTCAACGATTTGATCAATGAGGTTGTCCTCCTCACTTACAAACTTACATTTTTTACTCTGAAGACGTAATCGTACTAGAAACTTTTCGAATTTTTCACCCGGATCTTGTTTAATTGATCTAAATAAATGTCTTTCATAAATTTTACTTTGTTTAGGTGTAAAGTAGCTGTCAAGTTTTTTTATTGCTTCCAGGAATACATCGTTATCATGATCTTCTTCAGTATTATCAGGTATATTGTGATGTATCTCTTGTAACGCTAGTCCTCCTAAATGTAGAAGGATCGCTCTTTTCGTTTCTGGGTCACTTATATTAGCTGCCTTTAAATAAAAATCTAGTCCTCGCTTCCACTTTTCCCATCGTAACCCGACGGATGAAACTTCACCTTCGCAATCGAATGTTTCCAGAGATGGTAAGTTAGACATTATGTGCGACCTATAATAAACGTCTTTGTTAGTACCTACTGAATATATCAGTTTACTAATAGTTATACGTTTATTTGTTAGTACCAACTGAATATATCAGTTTACTAATAGTTATACGTTTATTTGTTAGTACCAACTGAATATATCAGTTTACTACTATTTATCAGTTTATTTATTAGTACCAACTGAATATATCAGTTTACTACTATTTATGCGTTTATTTATTAGTACCAACTGAATATGTCAGTTTACTATTATCAATATTTTTAATTATTAGTACCAACTGAATTTATCAGTTTACTACTGGGTATCTTTTACATATTAGTACCAACTGACTTTATCAGTTTACTACTGGGTATATATTTATTTATTAGTACCAACCGACAGTGTCAGTTTACTACTTAGGAACCTTTGTTTTGTACAATTTAGTAGCGTTTAATTATACATTTAATTGACTAGTACCAACTGGAATTTCCAGTTTACTATTTACGAAATACACAGATATAATATTTTCATTATAGATTTATTTATAGACAGAGGCTGGGCCAGCAGTGTGCACCATGCCTATATGAAAACAATATCATTTTTTTTTTTTATATTAGGAATCGAACCTAGGACTCATCATACTACAGACATGTATCCGAGAATTACATGGTGTCGAAGATAATAGTCATGAACCAAATGGAGTATAATATATATACATATTTTATAATTTTAATGAATTACGTCTTATTTTTAGGTAGCCCTCATTGTTGATTTCACATTGTTGAGTCATTGAATTAAGTAACTTATAAATACATACCTATTTGTAAAATTATTGTTTAGCGGTTATCCAAATGTTTATTAACTTTACATAGGAGTATTTAAATTCGTTAGACATTTGTACTCACGACGTTTTGATTATAATGACATCTTATAAGAGGAAATGCAGCCAGCTTTATTAAGAAATTATTATTTGTTAATGACATCTTCTAGATGCATTAATTTTACTTTCCTCCTTTCCTTTTCTTTTAAATTACGTACCCTTAGTCTCGTCGCCACGTGTGATGTTCAAATATCACGGGATAATTATAAATAAAATACAATAATATATTTATATAGTCGTGGCAGTACGGCTCACACTGCGTTGCTGTCATCGATGATCAAATCCTTACCTGCCAGCCATACTCTCACGTCTATGCCTTTATTGTCTATACATCACAAATATTAAAATAAGTCTCATTAAATGCCTATGTATTTATATGTATGTACATATACCAAAATAATATTTTTTTTACTATGGCACAAGGTGATCGCCAAAATTTTTGAAATACAATATTTTTAAAAAGTTTAAAAAATACTGATCATAGAAAAAGAAGAAATCTGAAGCGCCGCCGCCCCCAAGACGACAAGCAAAAATAATAATACCGCGACGAACGCCATCTATCGTGGTACCTCCGAAACAACGGGTCTATATCACAGCTGACAAGACTACATGTTTAGAGTGCACATGTTACCCGCCAGAGGACCCTTATGTCGTCCCGAAGTAAGATCATAATTTTACGTTTTAATTTATTATTGTGGAAATAAAAGTTATTTTCTTTTGTTTTTTTTTCATGGCTGAACCGTCTTCAAAACTACTAAACAACACTATGAAATATTAATTAGTATTAATATATAAATAAACACACATACATACATCTTCGCGCCAGATCCCTTACGGGGTAGCCAGAGAGCACGGAGCGCCAAATATCTCTATCCTTACAGACCTGCCGTGCTTCCTCCACATTCATTACTCTCTTCTTCATATTCTTTACCAAGTACGCATTATAACGGATAAGTCAAAAAGAACTGGTCAGATTCGAATAAAATTTTAATGGTATGGTAACACACAAAAAAAATAGTATCAAGTCATAAACACTTCATTTCAGAAAGTTGAATCCATGTCTTCGTTCACCAGACACGCTGTACCACTTAGCCGCGGCGGTAGTCGACCGCTTGGCGTTACCACCAGCGTTGACTTGGAGCATGGAAGACGTGATCGAGTTCTTGAGTGAGGAAGTGGGCTTACCGCAGTATACGGTGAGTTGGGTGCGAAGATGGGAAAGTTAGGAAAGAAGAGGGGGGATAAGAAAAGGAGAGCATGTAGAGATTTCATTCTTGATTATGAATTAAATTGGATTAAGAAAGTGGGGCAGGGGAGATATATCAGAGAGAAAAGGAAATTCTGTTCGTCCCCAATCTGTACACAGGTAATTTGCCTGCTTCATAGCGGGTTATGAGGTTGCGGGAGAGAGTACGAGCTCTATCTAATAAAATCCTACCTACCTACGACTCGTTGCCATTATCATGCTAAATTCAATGTTATAATTTTAGGAGTGCATTAGAGACAATCACATAGACGGCATGCGTCTCCTGATGCTGGAAGACCCGTCGAAGTTGGCTCAAATCAATATCAAGGATTTTGATCATATTCGGGTATGACATTTATTTATGAAGCTGCTCGCCCTGACTTCGTCCGGGTTAAACTAAAAATCACAAAATAAGTAAAATTTCTTTGGTACGTTGCCCTAAAGTAATAAACATCACAAGGCTGATGGATTAATTTGCTTATTTCACAGACGATAACTTCAAAGATCCGTCAGTTATTCGGCACTGAGTTCACAAGATTCTCTCGGAGCGTGGGTCTACCGCCGCGGAAACCACTCACCCATTGCACCTGGTTCAAATCCAGAAGTGGACCTAGTTGGGGCATACGGAGAAACTGGACCAGGTATCCAACATCAATCATCTTTATCATCAAGGAGAAGAAGACTACTAAAGACCTGGCTGGGATTCATAACTTAGACAGGCATCACACCAAAAACATTATCATATAAAATGTTGCCAAGACATGACCGGCTCGCACAATGAAAAAATTGTCAAATCTCATGTAGAGCCAAGCTTACTCTATAACGCGCCGTAACCTAACAAGCTCTACACCTTAGTCAAAACAAACTTAGTAGTAGCTTAGAAGTAATAAATAGTGAATTCATTTTTCACATTAGGTCCAAGTGACGGTGGCGAAATAAATAACACTCAACACTCAACATGGAATTTTGGAGACTATTTTCGGAGGTGATCATCTTCGATCTGTTAATGAATGGGCGTTTGCTTCTCAGTTTAAAATGCTTTACAGATGCGACGTTCTCCGCTGGATGAAGATCATCAGACCTGAACTACCTACGCTGGACCACTGGGATCTAGTGTGGTATGTCTAATGTACACCAAGAGAATTAGAATTATTGATAGATATTTTTCGAAATTACTGGTCTTCCGAGAACAATTTAAGGTACATTAAAGTATTTTACAGGTACCAAAATCCCGACTTCCCGAAGGCTATATTTGCTAGAATAGGAAAAGCGCCGCCATCTTTCATACCGCAGTATAAACCGCAAATGGAAACGTGCCGAGAGTATTTGGTAAGATGAACTTTAGTTTATACGTATGATACTAAATGAAGTCGAAGAGTCTGTTTGTTTGGCTGATCTCTGGAACCAGTAGTGGGATTTGAAAAATTTCTTCATGATTTTGGCTACTTCTTTTACACAGTCATATCACGGGTTCCCACAATTTATTTCTTCTATCATGTGGTTGTAGTTTATTTTATATTACATACCATCTTAATACGTGGTACGATCAAATTACATGAGAAATTAACATTGACAACTGTATTTAATTGAATCAGGCGTTACTTTGCGGAAATCCATTGTTACCAAACAAAATAAAACCTGTTGTTGTTTCCTGTGAGGGAGGGAGGGCGGTGCACTGCATGAAGGCATATATCATCTTGCGGCTTGGTTGCGGATTGTTGCGAAGTAGTTTTATTTTGTTTGGTCACTGACTACTGTCGTTATTAAACTTAAATGGAACTCAGGGGTGCTTAAAGCGGATGAAATGAAAAATGAAATATTACTATTTGATTATATTGACGTTCATTAAGTGTATCTTGTATACATGATGATGAAATAAAATATTTGAACTTGAAATATTCTTGTAGGTGCCACGTAAATTTCGCTTCCAAACTGGAATACGGGACTCGCAACAGTTGATATGGATGGAGCGACCAGTAGTGGTAGAGAAACCAAAAGAGAAAAAGATAAGAGTGAAACCGAAGAGAGTGAAGCTGCCACCACCGAAGGACACGAAGCTATTCCCAAAGAAGATCAGCTTGACGGGGTTGAAGGGCAAGGAGCTGGTACTGGCCAGGCGGAAGATGCCCAGACCTAAGTTTTTGGCTTAACTTCTTAAAACTATTAAAATCGTCTGGAGCGACTTATAGTGGCAGAGAAACCAAAAGAGAAGATAAAAGAGAAGAGAGTGAAGATGTCATGGCGAAGTTCCGGAATCTACTTTAGAAAATACCCAAATTTTATTTAGAGTGTTATTTTGATGTTGATATAACTAAACTTTATTTAGACTATACAGAAATACACATATTTAAAAATATCCTAAAAATTTAGACTATACAGAAATACACATATTTAAAAATATCCTAAAATCATATTATTCTAAAAAGAATACACCCACATTTACTGAGACGATTATTACGAAAAATCAAATATAAAAGACTTGTAAAAACCTCATCATAGAATCTATGACCTTCTGATAATATAATCATAAGGATATATAAAAATTCTATTTCTAATCACAATACAAAAAAGCGCCAAATTTGGGGCTATAAGAATCTCAGAGAAAAACTCAATTGCCCAGATTATATTGTAGGATTTTACAAGTCTTTTATATTTG
>DWPP01000259.1:0-12550 GCA_018251735.1 Eantis mithridates tamenund
CAGTTGTTAGTAATCATACGTTTTGTTAAACCCTTGACATTGATTTATAAAACTATTATTTTGATAATACCTACACGTTTTTGTACGATTTTGTTCGAATTTAGAGAATCTAAATACGAACAAAATCAGCGTTTTTATAACTTTTATAACATAGAAATTCTTACACTGCTACCAAAATAAGGGTTTTTTCAAATTGAAGAGACAACACCTTTAAAATTTGATGACAAATAAGACACAGTAGGTTAAGTACCATTTTCTATATATGTATTTTCAATAGTAGACTATTAAGATAATTTCAATTGTATACTAAAAATTATTTATGATTGAGAAATGGACTGACATATGATTTAAACGAGTAACTCAAAACGATGACTCGACAGTGTGACTGTACAAGACTTTGACGATGTCAAGAATCCCAAAGTCCAAACCATGGATGGTTCCAACCTCATATCCCGCGTCTTTTCTTCTATTGGAGGTGAGTTTGTGAAATTCTTACTTGTAGCCCTTGACTTATATGTATTCGATTAGACAAGATTCGGTTGGAATTGTTCCACTTTAGGTACAATAACTTGTCAAAATCATTCCAAGCCGACATCCAATTTACGACAAAACAGCAAGTGAATCGTTCATGCAAATATTCAAGCATTATAAGGCGTAGTAGAATTTATGCTGTATACTTTCGTCCCTTTTACTCTTTACTTGAATGCCATAAGAACGTAGAGTATATAGTATAGCTTAGCTATAATGAACGGTTTAATTTCATACATCTAGGTTGGTTTTAGTAAATATGATTGAATGAGGCGAATTGAGTGACATTTTTAAGAACAAGTCTTGTCTAATAGAATACATAAAAGTCAATACTTGTAGTAATAGAATTAACAGGTGCTCTCGATCTTATAAAAAATTAAACATTAAAAGTTCAAAAGTAAAACAGCTGCGATAATTCATCAAGAGCATTTGTTCGATGTATTTGTCTAATTAAAACTTAAATATCTTAAACTACTGCACATAGTATATGAATGTAAATAGCATCTTGAAAAATAACAAAAGCAGACAAAGATATATACTTATATGATTTCGCTTAAAATGACATGTAAAAACTGAAAAAACTTGCATTCTTTATAGAGGGACAAAAACACTTAACTACAGATTGATTACACCTAAATACAAATTGATTTTTGACTGCTTTCGTCAGTAATTTAGTCAATTCTTAGTTAGTTAACACAAAACCAATACTTCTAAGATGAATGAATGCTTAAGAACACAAGGATAAACAACTCACTTACTTGAATACTCTGTGATAATATTTGCTTAAAATTTATTTATTTTTCATTCGTCTTATGAAATGGTTCGTATTTATTAAAATTTACTAACAAATGCACATAATCCTTTAATTAGTTGTAGAAATTGCTTCAAAATTCTAGTTACTGTTACACAATAGCGGTAAAGGTAAGGTTTTTATTTTATCAAAGTATGAACTAAATATCAAATTAAGGAGATTGATTACTATTTCAATTATGTTATTAAATTCTTAAAAATAAATCTTTTTTAGATTATAGCAATATTTATGGCTGTATTTAAACAATATTTTTCATTTATATTTCGAGTACCTACTTGTAACCTTAAATTACTTATGCATTTTGTAAACTTTTTCAGCTTTTAACACAAATGCAATTATTTATGACAATACACCTTGGAGACCCGGAAGAGATGTAGAAGATCGAACTCCATCTGAGGAAGATGAGAGAAAACTAAAAAATCTTGCAACCAGGATAATGTCTAATGGAGTAGAGGTTTTGGTAAAAGATAAAAGTGGTGATGGGAAACAGGAACAGGTATAGACTCTTATAAATTATAAAATATAAGTCTGCCTATAGATTACATAAATCTTTCATTAACTAAATCATAACATTTGTTATAATTCATTTGAGCTAAACATAATACTTAAGGCTTTACAGTTCTGATTTATTATCATTGTTAATGATCTTTATCGTCTTTTGTTTCATGCACGTCTTTGCTTTTATTTTCTCAGCGAAAACATAAGCTAATGCACATTACTTCACTGAAACCATCGCACTATCATGTGAGCTCGCCATCACCACCTAAAAAGTCATTATTAGCATCAGCTGTTGCAACTGTTGTAAATCATCAACAAATGAGCGCCATGTTTCCGTTACAACAACTAATGAGACACAATTACATCATCAAGACTTGCATGACCACATTCACATATTTGACAACAGTAGTACAGAACAAACGGAGTGCTATTTCCACATTTGAGACTATAGTGTCCGTAGTCACGACTGAATCGTTGACGAATCTTTACGCTACTGATGTTTTACCAGATCTGAAACCAACAAAAGTAAGACCATGTTCTATTCGGAACCCCTGTGCGACCAGTTATCCTGGGTTCCAAAGTTTGGATTCTATAGTATTGGTAAAAGTTCCCTCAAGCAATACTACGTCCGTATACCCGTTAAACATGTAATTAGCCGTACTTTCCCTGAGCATCCATCCCGGGCATAAATTATTGACCTCCATACAGTATAATGCCTTACGGTACCTTACACCCTTTATCGAAACCCCTGTGTAATCAATTACATCGGATTCCAAAGGTTTAATTTTATTTGGTCAAGAAATCCTTCAAAGCAGTACCACCTTCACACACACCTTACAAACCTACATTCTAACATTTATTAGTATAGTAACATTACTTACACCTTTTTATGTTTTGTTCTCATTAAAATATTTTCGTCACATAATTTTAGAGACTAATATCTAATGACATCTCATTTTTAAACATTTAACAAAAATATTAAATACATAATATACTTGTTTTATCTTTTTGTTTATTTTCAGACTAAATTTATGGAAGTAAAAACTATTCAACCGTCAGCACATAGTAACATTTTTGCGAGTAGTATACCAAAGATTGATAAGAGAATTGATAACCACGAAGACGATACTTTTGATATAATACAGCCATCTGAAGTAAGTCATACTCCTTGCACAACTACATCGTGTTCCTGTAGCCATACTAAGACGGAGGGATTAAAGGTTCAATATACAAATTCAAAGGATCTAGCTGGAGCTGCAACTGATAAGTACAATATAAAAAGTACAAGATATGGTGCTGTTAAGTTAGATGTTAAACCAACTAACAAGGAATCACTAAACATGAAAACACAGTACCGCCCTTACGACTACGAAAATATTTCTCACGTGACTCCAACAGATAAAGTGGTTGAAAAATATACAGAAGTTGTTAATGATTATTCTGATGAAAAAACTCCCAATTCGGTTGAACAAAGTGAATTGTTAACAAACGAACAGGCTCCTGTACCTTCAAAGAACAGCAAAATAGGAAATAGTAAGGTTCCAGAAAGAAACAAACCTGAAAAAGTACAAAAGCCGAATAAAAACAAGTTAGTGGTAGCCGAACTACTTAAACTGGGATCATTAGGAATAAAAGGACTTTCTCAATTGGCACCTGTTATAGAAAAAATGACTGGAGGTTTTATTAAAAGACAAGATACAGAAAAAACGACAACCACAACTCCTAAACCTGAAATTAAGTTAACACCTTACAATATGAATAAAAGAGTAGATAGTGATATAGAATCAAAGCAAAGTAATTTTCCAATTTACATACCTGTTGATGAATTAGAGACTTCTGAATCCCAAATAGCTTTCACGAATGCGACTTTACATCAAAACATTGCATGGGCTGCAGAATATAAGCAACCTAAAGCCCATATTGTATTACCAAAAATTGTGCATGAGAGCCCTCTTGTAAATGGTGGAATTCCAATTAGTCCCGGTGAGATTATAACGGCTAATTCCGATGTAATTGTTGGAAAACCGGCAGTTGGAGGACCATTGACATTAGCAGCAAGTGGCATAAAATTACAAAACCCAGTAAATCCCCCTCCAATAGATAGCTTGATGGCAAATGATGAACAGTATATTGTTAAAGAAAAACCTCCACGCCACAATAGTCAATCTCTATCAGATATAAAAGTAGATGATTCATTTGATTTGAGACCTCCAGACTTACCTAAAATGAAACCAAAACCAATTAGAAATTTGTCTAGACCTGGTATATATTTTGGACATCAAAATTCAATAGTAGGTAGTAAAAATCCTCCGCATATACCTAATATAAATCGTCCTACAAATGATAATTTGATGAGGACTGAAAAAATTAAGAATTCTCAATTAGGTAATCATGGCAGACCACTATTTTTGGATTATATACCGTCTTTGGCTAAACCTACAAATAATTTGCCTATCGAGCACCATGTCGACTTTCGACCACCAAGAGTAGAAGATTCTAGCAGTGAAGAAGTATCGGATAATAGTCCAAGTTCATCAGAAGTTATTGATACCAGATTACGAACAGATGGTGAATATGTACTATCTACTAACCCAGAATCTTTAAATAAACCATTTTTGGTAGAAATACAACCATCGAGAGTAGCAAATGTTTTAATTCCTCATGGTAGTTCAACGGCTCTTGTATTTGCTGGATCATCAGAACCACATAAAACTGGCGATTACGTTGATGACCCTTTACCTTACCCTGAACCAGGGTATTTTGGAAGCTTTAGTATAGATGCACCACAAATGACTAATGTTCATAATGTGGCACCAAACGATAAAAACAAATTTAGAGCAAACCCCAACGTCCAAACTTCTGGAGATAAACTTAATAAGATGCCTACTTATAATGAACCATCAATAAGAAATGAATTTAAAATGAAGTGGAATAGTAATAGAAGACCGGACATCAGTAAAATACCTCCTCCTGTGAGTAATCAGGAAACCCATGTACAAGTGGGACCACAGATAGCTTCATACAACCCTGATACATTTAAAGGTGACTTTGACAAATATAGTAATGATCATGGTAAAGTAGCTATTACCGGAAGACCAAAGGAAGGAAAAGATGTTATTGACAAAGAATATGAGAACTATTTGGCAGTTCCACCTCCACCTCCACCAAAGATGCATTTTATTCAAGAAAGTATTTATGACAAAAATAAGCCATATAGCCAACGACCCATAATTCACACAAAACCTGTCCAGGACATGAAAGTATTTTTAAATGTTCAACATCCAATACCAAATACAGCAAAGAAAGAACAGTTACCACCGAAAATTACTTCAGAAATTTATTTTGCGTCACAAATGCCAAACAGTAAACCTACGTCTACTTATACAGTCCAGATGCCTCACACGCCAACCTTGTTTACTGTTACAAATAATAAACCTATACAGACCCAAGTTCATGTATCAAAAGACGATACTCGTGATCAGTATCAGAATTCATTTTCGGTAGTCTCATCACCTAGCTTTGGAAACAAAACCATTAACAATTTTGCAGACAGTGAAAACACATATTCTGTGACATTAAATACTGCTGCAAACGTTGCAAGCAAAGGTGACCCCGTTCAAGTTATCGGCTCAAGTGTAGCAGTACCTATAGCAACTGCAACCCAAAATGGAGAAATAAATGCAAACATTCCTATAGGGACCAATTTTGCAATTAAAGTTGAAGATGATCCAGATAAATATGACAGTTTTAATATTGTGGGTACAAGAAACCCTACAGTGATCTACAATGAATATGGAAGAGCGCCTATTAGAATAGAAAACAATGAATGGAACAAGACGGTGAATATGAAAGATTTGTCAAGAATTGAATTTAAAAATGGAAGTTCAAGTTATGATTATTCTGCGAATAAGTTACACAAACCTGCTGTTACACCTATACCCCCTATTTTAGCCTCAATTAACAGTCATGCAAATTTCCCAATGATAAACGATCACAGACCTGACACAAATAATGTAACTATCGTTAAACCAGTAACAGAATACGTAAATGACGTAAAATTAGGCGATCAGAGGAGGCCAGCGAAACTTATACCAAATATTCCTACTAATTCTCATGGTTGGTATTCTAGTGTTCTAAATGATAATAATTTAAAGAACATTAATAACATAAAGGTAGAAGCAACAACAAGAAGAATAATTCCATTAACTTCCAATGAAAGAGACGATAATATTCCAGATTTTGGTGAAAAAATTAATAACATCGGCAAACCTCCTGCAGAGTTTTGGAATAAAAGTATTTTACCAGTTGTCAACAACTTCAATATTGGAAAGCCATTTTCTAAAGTGGAAACCGCTAAAACAGATTCTAGTATACCGTCTAATAATAGCGTACGACCTAATTATATTAATTTCGATGTCGAACAACCTGCATATGATATACCAATTAGAGATAATAGTGATGAAACTACCACCACGAAGCCAGATAAACACAAAAACATTAATCTGAAACCTGTTTATGAAACCGCAGAGGAGATCTATGATGGTAGTGAAGAAATTGAGAATGAAGGTGAAATCGATGGTGAGGTTAGTTCAGAATCTATGAAAATTCCAATAGTTAGTGCATCAAAAGATACTGAAATAATTAATAAACCCACAAGTAAGCCCAACCACATGCATGGAGAAACATTCTCTCTATCAAAAGATGCCGAAAAAAATAAAAATCCAAGTAAACATACTTTTAATTCAGGGACTCAAACTGAAAAACCATTTAGATCCTTTAATAAAACTCTTTTCCAGACGAATTCAATAAGACCAATTTATGAAAATGATTCTTATATGAAACCTAGACCATTTGCTGTAAACACTTTGCCCTTGGACCACCAATTACAACAACCTCACTGGCAAATAAATCAAATGATGGAAAACTCAACAAATGCGTCATATGAGGAAAGTCTTGACTTGAATTTAGGGGAAGAGATAAGACCTATAGTTACCTCAAAATCCCCAGAAGTACCAAAATTACCAACAAGGTTATCTATCTATGAAGACAAATATAAAAATCCACCGCGAAATGTCATTACGGCTTACAGTAACAATACACATATTGCCAACGAATCTAACATTATAACATCTACCGTTCACATAAAAGACAAAAAACCGCTGATACTTGAGATTCCTGAAAAATCTACTCTTCCTTCATTTACCATTACAGGAAATTCTGAACTGAATTCTGAACTAAACCATTCCTCGAGTGATATAATCGATTTGTCACCTCCACCACCAACTCTCGATTATAACTTCAAACCATCAACAAACGACGAAATGATTATGGGGATGAGTCCTCCACCACCTCGAACACCTTCTATTATACGTCTTCCACCAAGGACACCACAAACTCCAAGACCGATTTTACCTATTCGTACTCCTCCTCCATACAGAACTTTGCCACCGAGAACACTACCACCTCGGCTAACAACACAGCGCCCTATACGAAAACCTGTGAATAAAGATGAAGTATCAACGTATAGGCCCACTTATGACATAGTAAATAAGATAAAACGACCCAATTTCAACCGTGATCAACCGTCCTCACAGCTGTTGCCTCCTCCTATTGAAATGGCATCTGAAATAGTAGTTCCGATCGATGAAATTTCGACACCGACGATAACATCCGTTCCAAATGTTGTTTTTCCGACTCCTATTTCATCGGGATGGCTTACCTCATCAGGCTTTGACTTTTCTTCAAGTTTCAATTTTGGACCTACATCTATCTACTTCCAAGATACGCCTGTATCATCTAAAACTCCAGATTTTATCGAAAATCGTTACCCTGAGTCTTCTTTAGAAAATTCCTATAGTAGTAATAATGTGTCTACAACTGAAAGTGTTAATGATATTATTAAAAAGAAACCAGTAGATCAAGATAAGTCCAAACTGAATAATCAATTAGTTGAAATATCCAATAAGGAGAAACAACCTTCGGACAAAATCGAAGGCGATTCTGAACAAGAGGAATCAAGTCAAGAAGAAACAACTACTGATAAAATTAAGGTAATACCACTTAATAATAAAAACAAAACGCGTAAACCATATCCTCTTCGCAATGAAGAAAGAAAACCAAGTACAATCAAGTTCAAATTGCCATCTAAGCTAGTACCAATAATCAAACCTACTAGAACAATATCTCGCCCGGAAATACCTTCAAGGTTGGCATCTATTAAAAAAATAATAAGACCAATACCAACAAAGCCATCTATTGTACATCCACCAGATATTATTGAAAGTTCTGAATCACCAATTGAGGAAGAATTTATTAAACCGACAGAAATTTTGAAAGAAAATGAAATTCCTTCGATACTTCGACCTGAATTGCCATCTGTTGTGGAAAAGACCGTTACATCTACTCTTACAATAAACCTAGAAAAGACGAGTCCCACAGTACAACCAACTCACCACTCTGGAAATGAAGTAAAAATTTCTGATGAAATACAACCAACTAAAACAGAATTTAAGACTACTGTAGTTACTCTTACTAAAACACTTTCTGAGCCGCCGAAAATAGTTTCAAGTATTGGTTACGTCAATTTAACTCATACACTAACAGTTACGCACACAGAGACCAGCTTAGTTAGTCAATCAGAAGGAGCAGTCACGCAGACATTAGTATTAACAAATACGCAAACATCTACAGTAGTTGACGTTGTAACAGAGATATATACTCAAGTGCAACCTACAACGATAGTTGAAACTGTAACAAAACATATACCGATACCACAAGTGGAGCCTACACCTGTGCAGGAAGTTACTACAAAAACGAATGCTCCACTGGACGATATTTCTATGTCGTCAGAGGAAGCTGATAACTACATAATTAAGGATACGGAGACAACTGAAAATATCCAAAAAATTGATACTGACGGTGAGAACGATAATGATACATTCTTCGTTGTTATGAACAAATCACAAAATGGTGGTAAATCGCCCCCTATAAGCACAGATATAGAAACCGGTGAATATGACGGCGTAACGAGAAACGAACAAGTAAATAGCAATGGGGTATCACAAGTACTTTTCGGTGAAATTTTATTAGCTGGTACACCATATTTGGAAACAACAAACGTGGTAAATCCAACGGGTAAGTTGTTAATCCATTTAGGTTGATATTAAATGTTACAGTTGAGTTGCGTCGATAATATTTAAATAGTGTGTTTTTAATTTGTATTTAAAATTTTGCGGATTGATAATTTGGCGTAAACAGTAGGCATCTCAATAAGTAACCGAGGAACTAGGTACTTAGCAGTCCGATCGCCATAGATATTGTTCGCGCGGGTCTTGTTAAGTATTTTGATTAATATGTTTTCCTAACTTTGCCATTACTTTGTACGCGTCGATATTGATTTATATATATTTTGTCGATTTTAATGAAATATGAATACTAAAGATAAGATGATGGATAAGCCCTTTTTGAGATAAGCGTGCTCAAACATGTAGACAACAAATGAAATTGGTGTTTTTTATTCTATTGCGTTTGTTTGCCCGTGATGGTTTTTTCATATCATTGCCATGTACGATATGTTTGTATAGATTTCGTTATGTATTAATTACCAAAGGTTATTTTTAAGGTGTAGGCTATGGTAAGGAGTGTCAACCAGATTGCAAGGCGTCAAGAAATGAACGCTGTCAAAGAATTGATGGCATTATGAAATGCGTTTGCCGACCAGGTTTTGCCAGAATGTTCCCGGATAGGCCTTGTAAACGTAAGTATCTGGATTTTAAAATACATAGGATCGGTGAAAGACTTACTTTATGTGTCTTATAGTCACTCACAACCCATTCCATCCTCAAGTTCTCTCATAGGCACAGCTTGTACCTACAGTTTACTTGAAGATTGGTTCTTCCCAGCCCTCATAACCCGCCGTGAAATGGCTAATTTTCTGAGACGCTGTTATTTATGTGACCATCTTAGACCGTATGAGTAGCTACGTATGACCTCTGATAGGAATTCTATTTGAGGTTGTACGTATCCATGGGCTGCAGTGACCACTTAACACGTTCGATTGATACTCAGATACTTATCATAAAAAAATATAGATTAGTAGAAATTCGCTAACCCAGTGGAGGGCTATTTTAAGCTGCTTATAGTGCTTCGGATTAGGCTTAATAACGGCTATTTCTTGCTTAACTTAGTAGAGTACCTTTAGTAGAGTATCTTAATAGCTTTGTTCGTACAGTGTGGTAGGCTAGGTAGCCAATGTGGGTAGGAGTAGAAATGTGCCCTCTTTACGACCTCAGATAAACTTGGGATATTTCTCATAGATTTCTCCTGCTTTTGCCCAATATGCGTTTAATTTGAGTTTAAAGTTTTATTTGAAGTAAATGTATCTTAAACTTTCTCTCAACTTTAAAGACATGCTTACTACGTTCAATTTCTTTCAACTCCAATAGCTCAGTGTAAGAAACCGAAAAAGGCATTTAATTAATAACGACTCCTTTTCCAGCCACCTACACGTATTCGGTAAAACTAGCACTCGGATCGCAAGGTAATGAGCGCCTCCACTTCCATGAAAGTTTAGCAGATAATTCTAGTAAGGAATACCACGCTCTAGCTGTGGCTACACACGAAGGAATCAACAGAATGGTCATGCAGTCAGATCTTCGAGACGTTTATCATGGAGTTCATATAACTGGCTTCCATCCAGTAGAAATGAAGGCAGGAAATGGAGAAATGTATCAAGGGGTTTTGAATGACTTCTATGTACAGGTAAGTAAATTAAAAAAAAAAAAATCTAGTTAAGGAATTAGGTAATTCATGTTGCTATAAAATAAAAATTGATGACGTATAATTTAGGTAAATTTGAAAAAGAAGGATGAATAATTAGACTATTAAATTACAATTACGAATAGGTTACATTCTTGGGAATAACAAGTCGAATTAAGTCAATTCCATTTTGAAGTTATTTTTCATTTTTCACAGCTTTCTGACAATGCGCATGAAAATCGTCTGAAGGAAGTAATTGAAAAATACTTAAGGAACAACAACTTCAGTCTCGGAGGTACAGATGTTCACGCAGCTGGTGAGCTGGTAGAGAAATTGGATGTTAGCGGTGAGTAGATAAATTAATACCGAGACATATTCAAATTCAAAATTCAAAACCTTCCTTCCTTCCTTTCATCCTTCACATCCTCATTCATAAGTTCAGAGAGGCAAGTGACGAATCACGAAATCCGTACATCAACTAGGCTCACTGACATAGCTCATAAGCAAGCAAAAGTGACGATGGACAGGCTACATCATTCAAAGAAATTTTGGAAAACAAAGGTCCGCGAAATAAATTACAATATAATCTATTATTGATCTTGTGATAGTTAACTCCGGTTAGTTAGATAATAAATTGAATGAGTTCTTTATGAGTCGGTTATGAATCATAAAAACTCTTGAAAACTCTTGTTCTACAGATTTCGATGAATGCACCAGCGGCCAGTTCAATGACTGCTCCGAACACGCTCAGTGCTTCAATCTGCGGGGTACCTACACTTGCAGCTGTTTGGAGGGCTTTGCCGATCTCAGCGTCAACTCTTTGTATCCTGGCAGAATCTGTTCTGGTACGATGTGTTTTTTATTTTATTCACATGAAAAAAAAACATAAAACTCGTTTAGAATAAGAATGCTAAATGCAAATCCTCAAAAAGAGAGTTGTATGTAAGATTGAGGACTGAGGAATTGTATTATTGTCATTAAAATATTACTTATTATATTTTTTAAATGTGAAAGTCAAAATCCATGGATGGACTAAAATAGCCAAATTCTTTATAAGTATTTTACAAACTGAAAGAAATAAAAAGAAACAAATGAAATAAAATCTTACTTATTTATTTACGTTATGATACTTTTTTTTTACCGCTTTTTGGACAGAATCTAGTTCCACATTGCAACACTCTATTTTTCTATTGTTATTCATTCGCTGTCAAAATATTTGTTTTTATTAGTCAGTTCAACACATGAAAACATTCAAATTATCTTATTCTTATCTCCAATCTTAAATTCGTAATTATTTTTCTGTGTTTTAAAAAGCCTTTTTGAAGTTTCGGAGAAATCACTCGTTATTCTATTTAAAAAAAAAGAAAAGTGAAAACAAAAGAAGTCGTAACAGTTTTAAACTCAATTTAAATATGGAATCTATGAAAGTTAAAGTTATGATTATAAAATTTTATCGTAATAGTGGATAGATTTTTCTAAAACTTGACAATTGCGCCTACATATAATAGTGATGAAGCGACAATCCGCAGTAGGTAGGTAATTTTTTATATTGTAATGTAATTTTAATGCAACAGCCTAGTTATTTTAGTATTTGATTTTCACTTCTGTGGCTGGGCTTGGCCATAGTATAAATTATCATCTGATTTGCGATAAAAAAAAACATCGCGAGGGATACTGCATAACAAAAAGTTCCCCAAAATCTTTTAGCCTGCCAGTTTGTATTTAATTGCATTGTATCACCATCTACTATCTACCATCAACACATTTTGTCCCCTGAATTCTACACCAAGCAGCTCCAATGAGGAAACATACAGGTTTGAGGCGAGCACAAAAATATTATGTATTGATATTGATATATATGAAGAAAGAATATATATGAGTGCATGTATGAAGAGAGTAATGAATGTGGAAGAAGCACGGCAGGTCTGTAAGGATAGAGATGTTTGGCACTCCGTG
>DWPP01000260.1:0-12549 GCA_018251735.1 Eantis mithridates tamenund
AATATGTAATTTACGTACATACCGCTCTTTACATTATTTTACACAAAGTCCAAAGTTCAGTGAACGAGTATTAAAGTGGAAAGTGTCCATTGACCTTTGAATTCATTTTAATTAGTTTTCTATTATAATTCCTATAAACTGTTTCTTACATTAATATTTTTTTTTAAGTTTAAAAGTCAAACTGTCAAAATAGTTGAAATTAAAATGTGTAATCATCTCATATTTTAACTACATAATAAAAACCACAAATTCATAAAATTTTAGACGATTTTAAAAATAATTTATAAAAATAAAAAATTTTTAAGCCTGCTCACCAGTAAAAAGCAACATATTTATAACTCAACTCCAAATTTTATAAGTTGAAAGTAGAACAGTTTTAAAAAGGAGAAACCTAGAATTACCTTTTTTTAATTTAATTTCATCTGCATGTTCATTAGAGCTAAGAGTTTTATTCTACTTGATATTTTCTGCCAGATTTTGTCAGTATTGCACATGTTCTGAAGAACACACAAAATCAGTGAAATATTTCACATAACAATCAGATGATAAAAAAAACCTTAAATATCACCTCGTGTCACAATATTAGTTACCATACATCTTTAAATAGCTTGACAGATTTCTTTGAAATTTTAAATGCATAATCAGTAGGTCTGAGAATATGCTACTATCGACTTTTCACATCCTTAAGTGTTAATGGTTGTCCACCTCTAACATTTATTTTTTGGACAATTTTTATTGTTTTTTTTATAAAGTAGCATTAAAAATTTCTATTAAGTGTTGGAATTAATTTGTAGCGTTTGATTAAAGATCACATGGTTATTACAGTATTGTGTAGATACTTTCAGATTCAATTTTATCATTAATCAGATGTTATTAGGTAATATTTTTCTACCTGGAGAGCCAAAAAATTTTATGACAAAGATTTGGAGAATTTACTTGAAGAAAATTCATGTCAAACACTTCAAGAGTTGTCTACATCGTTGGGGGTTGATATATCAACGGTTGGAAAACGCCTTAAAGCTTTGGAAATGATTCAAAAGGAAGGAAACTGGGTCCCATGTGAATTAAAACCGCGGGACATAGAAAGGCGTTTTTTGACCTGTGAATTACTGCTTCAACGGTACAAAAGAAAAAGTTTTTTACATCGTATTGTCACTGATGATGAAAAATGGATATATTACGATAATCCCAAACGTAGAAAATCATGGGTAAAGCCTGGACAACCGTCGTCATCAGTGACAAAACGAAATATTCATGGGTCTAAGCTCCTCCTTTGTATTTGGTGGGATCAACAAGGTGTTATTTATTATGAACTGTTAAAACCGAATGAAACCATCACGGGGGATCGCTACCGACTACAATTAATGCGCTTGAGTCGTGCATTGAAGGAAAAACGACCGGAATGGAGCGACAGGCATGACAAAGTTATTTTGTTGCACGATAATGCTCGACCTCATGTGGCAAAACCGGTGAAAACATATCTAGAAACATTAAAATGGGAAGTCCTAACCCACCCGCCGTATTCTCCGGATATTGCCCCTTCCGACTACCACCTGTTCCGATCAATGGTTCATAACTTGTCAGGAAAAAATTTATCATCTTATGAAGATTGTAAAAATTGGATCGATTCATGGATTGCCTCCAAAGACGAAGCATTTTTTCGGCGAGGTATTAGACTCCTACCAGAAAGATGGGAAAAAGTAGTGGCAAGCGATGGATAGTACTTTCAATAGCGTGATTTTAATTATTATTTCAAAAAAGTCATTTTTGTTTCCTCAAAAAACGCTACGAATTAATTCCAACACCTAATAGATTACGAATAATATAAATATGCCAAAAAGTTTTTGTGTCATTAAAATTAAGATGTAACTACCAGCTCAATTAAGATACTTTTGATGTGCTTTGGCATTCCGTGCTCTCTGCCTACCCCTTAAAAAACCTGGCGTGAGGATGTATTTACATGTGTATGACTTAAATAGGAATACTATTTTATTTGATGTTTTACGGTGTTCATACGTAGATTACCACGTGGCCTGCAGGCTCGTCTACTCAATTATTATGGAAAATTGAATATTTTATAACACACTGAACACATACAACACGCTATCATTTTTGTACGTCAACTAATACTTAGCTTTTTTTAATTGTAATATTACTATATTAAAATTTAAAAAAGCTAAGTATTAGTATTAATTAAATTTATGTAATTATATTGTAATGGATTAAATGAGTAGTAATTGATAAATCAAAGAAGTAATTCGCGCAGTAGTCTGAATTCGATTATAGTGTACTTTTAAACTCTTCAATCTCTATGAAACATCACATAGCAAAAGAAAGAAAATATGTATTTTCTTTTAACATATTTTATAATACATTGTTACTTCCTATTTTTCAAAATGATTATTTAACTATGCACGATTGACTCAAAATGCCCATATCTACGGAACCTTTACATCTAAATTCCGTAATAAAAAGGTGGGATGATCTGACGTACAAATTGATAGGCATCAATATAGGCAAGTTATTACCGGTAATTGAATGCTCACGTAGAAAAGTGATGGTGTGAAGATGCTGTTTTCTGATGTAATTATTTTACGCCATAAACCCCTGATCGTCTGTAATCAGCCTTATCTTATACCGCATCGGAATAAGGTATTATGGTTCACGTACTAGTATGTTTTCACTTATCTGCTGAGAAAATTGATTGTAACACGTGACAGGTCAAATGGTTTATTTTTATTGATACTCAATGCTTGCCCCGACTTCGTTCGCGTTGTGTTATAAAATAAAATCCAATGGTTCAATTGTTAGAATGTTCATGTTAACCGTGAATTTTTCAAGCAACGAAACAGTCTATGTGCTGTTGCACACTGTACTCTATTTCTGTTCCAAATTGCGTCTAAATCCATCCAAACTTAAGCATTTATTATAGAAAGATATGATGGATATTAGAAGACTTGAAGTAATGAAGCTAAAATCATATAAAATATATTATAATTACTTAAACAATTTATATAAAAGATTGCCGTGAGGTTTTTTCCTCCACCTTTTTTCTTCTTGCCCAGATTTGAATGGGGTCCCAAAGCGGAGGCATACAAAAAAAAAATACTAAAAATTGCAATTAAAGTAATCAATACGTTTAGTAAACATATATTGCACAGGTGACAGAAATGATAACGCTAACGCTAACGCTATCTTATGCTTTATTTCTTCTATTAATAAGTGAAATTAAGATGTTTGTTTTATTTATATGTATTAAGTAACGGACTGCCGTGTCCCTATATACTTCTATTAAGTACAGCCGTACTAAATAGATACACATTGATTTCTTTTACCCACCAAAGTTATGATCTCTCATAGATAACTTATGACCGACGTTAATATTAAAAACTTCAAAAAATTTGTCGTTTTTCTTTTCGTTTCAGATTCAAATTAAACATAAAAATAAAATGTCAGTACTTATTAGAAACACCACAGTTTACATTAGTCGACGCCTACTCGCAAAAGTTGCAAGGCTCACCATATTTGATTGCGAAAAAGAGACTTACGCGTTGTATAAATCCTAAAAATTAATGTATTTACAATTGTTAATTTAAGGTTACCGGAGTTAAAACTCTCTTACTCTGGCAAGAACCTTGTAAGGTAGAGAGCATATCTGATTAAAGCTATTACAATAAATCTGTCTTGGTTTCATGGGAAAGAAATGCAAAGGTTTTCTTATTATGAGTATATGAGAAAATCGACACCGGATCCGAAAATCGTTACTTTAAAAAGTCTAAATGTTATTCTTAAAGGCTTGTGCAGTCCGTTTTTCTGCACTTGGACAGTGGTAAAACAAACAAGCAAAAAAAGAAACATTCAGTATTTTTAGTTGACTTCTTCATAGTGTAGTTTAATTACCAGGACAGACCATTCGTGACTCTCCATTAGGGCCACAACATAAAGTAAGAGTGGATATTATAAAATAACAAATATTCGCATTCATAGCGATCATAGCACGCGATCAATATCTTCCCGCACGTGCTACTCGTAAGCGAGTTCGATGCCGTGTAGGCACTAACATTGCAACCACACCATAGTTATTGTAAATGAAGCTAGAAAAGCTGGGAATCCATATGTTACTGAAAAACATCACGTAAAGAACAGTTATTAATCGTAAAATGTTAAGAAACGTTGAGAAGTTTGTTTACTTACTTTGTCTGTTTACTTAAACGCGCTAATCTCAGGAACAACTGGTCCAATTTGAAAAATTCTTACAGTGTTAGACAGCTCATTTATCGAGCAAGGCTATAAGCTATCATCACGCTAAGATCAACAGGAGCAGAGCGCTAATAAAGAATGTTTCAAAATCGGGGGATTTTTTTTTCACGCGGACGAAGTCGCAGGCTGAAGCTAGTAGGTAAAATGACTCACTATTATATATTATCCTAGCTGTGAACGATTCTTAACTAACTAGATAAGTAACATTAAAAAAATAGCCAATTACTGGCAAAAAATATTAACATTATTTTACAAAAAGTAACAACGGTGTGAATGCAGCATTACACCACTACACCACGATTCTATAGTATAAACTTTAATAGTGGGAACTCTCCTAAGAGTCGCCGAGAGAAATGTGTCGCATATGCCAATTGATAGCTCGTATATGTTATTTTAAAGGCCCTTAAATGGGAAACAGATAAAGTTTATTGGTATTTCAGTATTAGGTACCTATTTCAAATACAAAACTCGTTTATACAATTCAAATAATGATTATAAATAATATTACTATTATTTGGATTGACTTGTCTTGATTGACTTTTAACTTTCTGCTGTTGTGCTATTTCATTTTGTTTTAAACTAATAGAGATAGATTTGATGATATTGATAGGAATCGTCAAGGCGTTGCCAGCTTGGAAGAAGCACTCTTTTAGGGTTTTTATAGAACCCCGTATCGTAGTCTGATAGATTTGCCTCGGATGGATAATTATTTCAAAATTTACGGTAAGATGTTTCGAGGCAGCAAATAGAGCCTCTATTTCATCTACGCGAACAAAGTCCGGCAGATCAACTAGTCTCTTACAAAATACCTGTTCTATAAAACAAATCTGAATATTATACAGTGTCAATAAAAACAAATTACTATTACTACATTCTACTACAAATTCAAGCGAGTTCTTGTTAAAACAATGAATAACCTATGTCGGCGTGGTTCAGCTCGCTTCCTGATATTGTTGAATAAGCTGAAACCAATACCTGTTTTTGGAATAAATATTCACTTGTTACTCAGTTGCCTACATAATCTATTTCAATGTAAAATACATTCACTCCTCGAATTTCCCGACGTAACGAGATATTGTTTTATTAATATTGCATTTAATGTTATATTTCACACTGAGAATGATATTTCTCTTCGCTGCAGTCTATTGCAGACATATGCCTCCTCAAGTTCAAGCAAAATATCCCCAATTCATCGTAATCCTTATCCAGCCTCCGCCACGCGTAATATGTGCATGTATAATTGTATATGCATACGTACCCAATTGCTTGAAACAAAATATTCTACTCAGAATACTCTCCAGACGTAAAAGAAACAATCGGATACAGCTTTTGTTTGGTTAGTTTATATATCAGTAACACAGAAAGAAAACATCTATCAGATTTAAACACGAATGTCTAGGCCAAAGGTTTGTCACATTCACTTATCAATCTTCAATTAAGTAACTCATTTGAATATACGCAATTAAATGAACGCATAGAACCCTGATCAGGTTGAGGCGCACGCAGCCATCGGCCGTGTCATCGCGCGCTCGATAAGCCTCATTAGTGGCGACTGCTTAGTTGCCTCTGACGATGTCTTGAGGATTGAGGAAGGATTGTACCTCTTACTGAACCCCCTTAACAGAACAGGTAATACAACAAATGTACATAACAGTATTAACACTAAATAGGTTTAATTGTTTATTGGAACTTAGTACCGTTTAGTTGTGCCTGGGGACATCCTGACACAGACATAGATTTACTTAAAAGGTTGTCCTAAGAATATTTATTATTGTGAACATGTTTGATTTAATAAATTAATAAATAAATTTATTTGTTTCTAATATAATAGACAAATATAAAACTGATCTCAGGATACATTACAAGCAAGTCTTAGCAATTTGGGAAATATTTGTCATTGTTAACTTCGCTTACAAGTAGATAGTAGAAATTAAGCTTTTCTTGACACACACGCACACACCTACATACATACACATATTCATTGTATTAAAAATCAAAGTTTCTGTAAATGTTATTAAACTAGTTTTCCTTATCAAAGGTGTAATCCAGGAAAGGAGACAATTCCATAGATTCATATGAGATATCTAGAGTTATGCTAATGATTGATCAAGTCAAGTAAATTTAAAAACTATTTAATTAATATGCATAAAATAAAAATTACAGAAATAAAGGATAAAATTACCGATAATATAGGTGTAAATTGTCCTTAATTTTCATTGTCATTATGAAGCAAATTCATCATCTCTTCACCAGCCTTATTTACAACTTTAGTTTTCCTACAAAATAGATACAAAAGTCTACAAACAACCAGTAACAAAGTCAAAAGTAATGTAATTAGTGCTATCCATAAAACTAAATCAAATAGTGTCAATTTGTCGTTGACTTGTATACTTAATGGTTTATCAAAGAGTTTAGCTTTAAGTGCTAATTCTTCATTACTATCGGCAAATGGGTTCCGAAGTAGAGTATCATTAATATCTCTCGCCAGTTGATGAAACACGGTCTTTCCCAACCAATCAGCAAGTTCGATCTTGTTCATTTGTCGTAGTCTGCGCTCGACTACTTCGTGTGTGCTGTCTTTTCCTTCGTTTTTAACCCATTCTGTTAGTAGACTGTAACAAATGACACTTTTTTCATTTTCAGTATTATTGACAGATTTTCCTATTAAACCTATAGTTTTAGGTTTGTTGTTATTTTTGGTTAGAAAGGGAAATTCGTAGCTTGTATTTTGTAGTGATGCAACAAGGTCACGACATTCTTCTAATGTCAACTGAGATGCGATGTTGCTGTAAACTTTTGTATCTGCATTGATGGTACACGTTGTAACACGAAATAATTGAATATAAACTACTGTTTGCAGATGTAAAACGAACGATTGAATATAGCTGAGAAGACTTATATTTAGTTCGAAATGCATTTATATTTGCTTCATTCGGATCTTAAAAATTTGTCATTGATAAACTTCAATGACTTAACAGATTGATGATTTTTTTTTTATTTTGATTTGGATTCTTGAAGAGCAGTAATAACTGTCAAAATTGTCAAATTAATTAAGTCAGCTCCAAACTATGGTAGATTTTTTCGTGGCTATGAAATTGTTTGAGTAAGGTATAAATACAATAATTGAGCTACGGGTAACTTCCACAGCAGCTGTTGATAACCAAGCAAGTGGTATTGGTTGAGAAGATGTGGTTGCCGAAGAATAATTTGTAATACATAAGTATAGATAGATATCGAATAATTCGAAAATTCTGATCTATTTGAGATTATACATGGGTGTCCAAGGTTGTAGTCTACTATTCATTTGTAATAAAAAAACCTTTTGTAAAAAAAATCTACTATTTTTGTCTATGTAAATAATTCAAACAAATTAAATCCGAAATAAGAATATCAACAAAAGATTCAATAGTTCAAAAATGTTACAACACTATATTCCTTCAATATGCACAAGGCAGGTGTTTGAATAGTTTTACCTTTAGTTACCCTTTCTAAACCGTGTTACAACACTAATACTTTTGTACAGGTATTATGTTAATTGTTTGCAGGGATGTCAAGCGATTTTACAATACAATATTCAATTTTGTATATATATACAAAATTATACAAGATATTCTGACGACATTTCTGACGTCTTTTTCATAGTTTTTCATATTGATCATACATGTGTAGGGGATACGCGCAGAGAAACTTTCAGGCCCTTAAAAAAACGAAGGTCTAACCATCACGGTATCTTTGCATAAGTGGAAAGGTGAAATTATACACACACACACACCCACACATATCTTCACGCCAGGTCCCTTACGGGGAAGGCAGAGAGCCAAATATCTCAAATTATATATATAGTTCGAAAATATGACTACACGTTTAAAATGTACTTGTTATTCTAAGCAATCCTGCCGATTTATTAGTAAAGTATCGAACAGCTTTACGCAAGCTAATGCTTAAACAGTCACGATACCGACACTAACAAATTCCACATCATAATATTACTTACTCAGAAAATATTTTAATTTATGATCATTTGTACTAAGCTGGTACTAATGCTTGCCTAAGTTAATGACGGAACTCAGTATCTTGGCCGATAACTATATTTCTTTAGCGTGGAGCGTATCTACCTCTTAGCTTATCTTAGGTGTAATTATGATTTTCATCTGGAGCATAACGAATTAATAATCATAATTAGCGAACTTGTGGGTGGCGGAGCTCTCTTAACAAGTATTAACAATATTAATTTTAATACCCGGCGAAATACTATGTCAGATCACTTCCGGGATAGGTTTACGATTTAAAGATAAACACCGCTACAATATGAATATAAAAAAGTATGAAAATTGATCGAAATATTGAAACAATGACAATGCACTTTAGTTCTTGGTCATATTCAATAGCTTTTCAAATCCTTAATTATTGGTACACTTGTGTCATTATGTCTTGTCGTTACCCATTATAAAAATAGCAATGCAAAAATGCATTTAAAATATCCCTAAGTTTATCACTAGTTAGAGTGAATGTCCCATCTCTAACAGAACTTCTAAACTTATTAATCAGTGAAAGACTATAAACAAAACGAATTCCGGCAAATAAGTACCAACTCAGTTAATCAAGATACGGCTTTCTCTAATCAATTACGGGTTGAAATTTAACAAACATTAGGCTAAGAGTCACCGAAACCATCGATCACCCAATCACATACCATTCTTGGCCACATTTGCACTCATTAAACTTGAGACAATCAAAAATAAACTTAATCTCAATAGAACAAAGTACATTTTAGGTCGTATTTATCTGATACTGTTGGGAGGAGAATAATCCATTTCTCTGTGGCACATAAGTCTAATCGTAGCACATTCCAACACACAAAACATCACAAACGTTAACCATCATTATACAATGACAAAAGAAACTTGCGCAACTACTTGAAATGTACCATCTACTTACACGGTCAGCAGAAACGATGCGGAAGGTGAAATAATGATAAATATACAATCACAATAAATATAATTTAAATATGTACAACTTAAGGGACATTTATGGAACATTTAATGCTTCAAACTCACAGCCCCAGAGTATAATACTCTGTGTACCTATGTGTTTTTGGGTAGCTAACGGCACCCTGAGCATACCCTACTTGGATGCTAGCTATCCAGATCAGAAACAAAACTTTTAATTGCGTTAAAAATCGAACTTAAGACTTTCCGAACGTAGTCTGTTACCGTAACTAATAGGTCGTCATTTTAAGGTTTAGAAGGCCTTTCCTCTAAAACTAGAGGTATGTATGTATCGATCGATACATTATTATCAGTAATTGTGGGTGATATCACTACAATCAATGATAACATTAATGACAAACTTTAACAGACTTTGTCGTGTGGCTAGATCCATCTCGCTGGTCTGGTGGCTCACATACCTTTAAATATGAGTATTACTCTCATATTATTATTTCGTTTTCATCACAATTTTGCTTGACTCTCTGAATCCATATCAACACACTAGTAGCATTTTAATTTAAACTTATATTGATATAAGCGACCCTTAAATAGGACGGAAATATACCAGGTGGACATATGATACAATATAACTGCACTATTGAAGATCGATCTAAATTCATATGCGGACCATACTGCGATCGGTTCCAGCACTAATCTTATTCCATATTACAATAACGGCTACGGATGCCGGTACATTCCATGCAACAACGACAATATCATATGCATTTAACATAAGAAGACGCTTAACTTATTGTTAATAAGTTTCCTTATCGCCAAGAAAATGCAGATTCAATATGGCTAACTGAATATATTGTGTTAATTGCCATCGCGTCTGACTAATGTTTTCAAATTGGCCATTCCGTTTTTGACTAATATAAGAAAGAATAAGTACGAGTAAAATGTTATTAAGGTATTCATTGCCATCTGATTGCAGTAGTGATGTGCTCCTGTATCTATTTGCGGCTTCTATTTTTACCTAATAGCGGAGAGCTCATGCTATACCCGTACAACATAGTAAGGTAGTATATCTTGCGAGGCGTTTCATCTTAGTATTTACTTAGGAGCAGCTACGAATGTAATTTGAATTGGACACCTGCTTTGTTTAAAGTTAAGGGTTAATCACAAATATTCAACGTATTCCGTTACTAAAAAATATTTCATAAATAAACATCACTCATTAATCATCAACAATGTCACGTCATCGCCAAATCATAGTTATTCGTGCTGTCTGCGCAGAAGCTATTAATTCAACATATTATTATGAACACCTACTTGTTTTAATATTTATGAGTGCTTGAAAGCTAAAGCTGTTAAAATCACAGACCGTCTATTAACACTATCGGTCTCCAAATCTGACCTTAGCACTTGTTGGTGCTTCAAAAAACATTCAAAGATTGAATATAATAAGGTATGTATCTCCCCAATGAATGTTAAAGATTCCAAAGCGACAAAATTGGTCAACTATCTAATTATACCAACTGTTTGGAAGCAACTGGTTAGTTTAGTAAAACAAATCTTTCAAGCACCCTATATGTATCAAGATTATTTTGAATAACAGATGTTTATATGTAGTAGCATGTAGTGGCGGCGTACAATGAGTCCTTTAGATACTCCAAAAAATAAAATAATATATTTATTTGCAAAAATATAGTATAAAAGTACTTTAATTTAATTTACAAATTAAGGACTAATACTTATGTTGGGCAGTCACTCACAATTCACGACGTAACTTTACCAGCAACATACATATTTACCACGTACATATTTACTAAGATGATACGAGCCGTCTCTTCACGGAGCCAACGTAATGGTTCCGACAAACGCTCATAATTTTACAAACCCATCTAATATGTCATTAAAAAAACGAATTAATAATGTAACACCTAAAATATTTTTTCACTTCACCGTAGTGCATACGCAAGGTACTTTAGCCATTATCTTAAGAGAAATATATCAATAACCTATTAAACCTGAACCTTGAACACTTTTTTATACTTTAAATAGTCAAGCTAGTCAACTCGCTAGAAAGTCCATTTATTAAAAATCGATTAACATCTCTTGTTATTATGTTCGACATTTATTGGCTTGTCACAAAGGAACCGTTATACTAATAGTTTTATTATACTTTTAAGTTAAATATCCTTCACTCAAAAAGCTGTATTTTGGCATTCTAAATATTAACTAGAAAGGTATGCTTAAAATAGTAAGCAATAAATTATAGCTTAAAATATTTAATGTTTAAGTCCACCGTCTTGTTTTAGTGAAAGACGAAAAGCTTGAAAATGTCGGAATGTGTCGTAACAGTTAATTTATTTTTAACCTTACATTTTAAACGGTCTAAATTTTTTTCAATTATTCCTGACTGACCACACCATAAACACCATCTTTTCTTCAATCTCAATCTTTTCTTCTTGTTCTTCAATCTACTTTATTATATTTAGCCTCATAAGTATCATAATATTATCTATCTACTATCATAATATTACAAAAAATGAGAAAGGGCATGCTCCGATGGTTTAGACATGTGGAGAGAATGGCTGATGAAAGAGTGACAAAACAGATATATAATGCCAATGTCGAAGGATGCATGTGCCGAATGAGACCAAGACTCACCTATATTGATCAAATAGATCGAATTCTTACAAATGGGGGAGTTAAAAGTCTCCGAAACCGGCGTGCATGTATGAAGAGAGTAATGAATGTGAAAGAACCACGGCAGGTCTGTAAGCACAGAGATATTTGGCACTCCGTGCGCTCTGCCTACCCCGCAAGGGACCTGGCGAGAGGATGTGCACAAATGTACGTATATATAATATTATATAGCATTGAATACTGCTAAAGATTTTTTTTGTTGTTTCAAAAGTAAAAATACATATTTATAGAAGTTAAAAAATGTCTAAAAGAATTAACTCTAGATTCTAGATTAACTATATTATTATATACAGTAATTATTACCAAAAAACATACTGAATATTCCAAGTGCTTAAAACACTGAGACGGCTTTACCCGTATTTCATTGATCTTTATGCGAAATAATCTACATATATTAAATACTAGCTTCCGTCAGCGACTTCGTCCGCGTGGAATAGTTATTTATGTTACAGTGAGCTGACGTGGTATATTTTTTATATAATTTTAAGGAGAGCATTTCCATCATACATGATTTCTGTGTGGCTTTGACCATTAAGGTTGCACACGCGACGGAAGCTTAAAAAATGGAGTAAAACTTCTCCCGTTTTCCCAACATTTTCCTTTACTGCTCTGCTCCTATTGATTGTAGCGTCATGAAAAGTATACAATA
>DWPP01000261.1:0-12529 GCA_018251735.1 Eantis mithridates tamenund
AAAGTTAAATTCGCGAGTGATAGATACGCGGCGCGCGCGGAATGTAATTTCCACGCGCACCCCCTGACAGCACTGTACAGGAGCTAGATGACCATTTATTGCTGAAATTATTATGAGGTAATTAAGGAGTGAAGTAAAGTTAGGTGAGGTAAAGTGAACTTGGGCTGGCAAGTAACTTATAAGTCATCACAGCTCAGCGATATTTACAAAATTTTTAAGTCGTTTGTTTCGTTATCGTTTCTACGATGATTCAATTGTCAATTGTTTTCTTACTTATTCTTCAATATGAGATGGGTTCCACCATGAATCCACTACGCTGGCAAAATCCTGAATTACGGATTTCATATACCTACGTTTTGTAAAAACTTTTATGTATGCGGCTTCCCTCATGATGCTTGATCTTTACCGCAAAAAAATTGAGAAATGGTTATGATAGTTAATATGCACTTAACTTCAAAAAACTATAGGTTCACTTTTTTTTAATCCGGACCCACCGAAATGGGAATCCGATTTCAAATCAGCTAAGCTTTTGTTACTTAACTAATTAGATTCCTAGCAAATTTTCTTCATCTTCCTTTAATGGAGATACATATTTACAACAAAAAACGTATTGACCGTGAGTGATCTCCATATTACATTACCCAACGGTTTTATAGTAGGTAGATAATTCAGTAATAATGTTATTTTTCCGGTGCACCTCGAGTCAACGAACCGGCGCCCACGCGGCTCCAATAAGGAATATGAATTGACTTCCTGTATTCTTATAATACCGGTTGTATATGTACCTACTCTCTATGTATTGCTTAAAAAAAAGTAACTAAGTACTCGTGTAATAACATTTGAATTATATTGGACATGTAAGTATGTAATTACATTTTATAGGCACATTAATATTTGTCTCTCTAGACTGAGAAACAGATTACAATTACGATACCTCATGGCTGTCGTTGCAGGCGAAGCTGAGCAGGCTACATTGTTTAGAAGACTGATAGCTGATAGGGAAAAAAGGTCCTAAACATACACAAAAGGTGTATCTCTAAAAGCTGATGGATGTATCGATGGAGAGAGGGATCTTACACTGTCTAACCAGCGACCCTAGAAAACATTACTGGCTGTACGACTGGCTGCATACTGTTGTATATAATTTTGGACGTTGGTGAGCAAATGTCAATGAGCAGCAGAAATCACTCAATATCATGTGAGTTGCATGCTCGTTTCTAAATAATTAATAAAAAACATTAATAACCCGAAATTTGCAACTATTGATTTCCATTTTATCAAAGGGAAAATTTCCCGCAGCTCCTGCACTATCCCGCGTCTCACGACGGATGCTCCGGAAAATTGCTACAATGATTGTGAGCGGGAACTGCGAAATGAAGGAAATGTACTTGAACCCGTCTCGACGCCGCTACAGCGCTACAGATACCGCGCCTTTGTTGCCGCGAGAGAATTGCTTTAGAATACAACTCAGAATGTACTGCTTTCAAATAAAATAAGTAGGTATATAAAACTTGGTTCGTGTACTCCACTTTTACTCACCACTGGTACACATATTAATGTTGCATACCAAAAGTGCAGTCGTTGGTGTGCTCTGAAGATGTCTTTTAAACTTCAAGGGTCTCCGTAATAAGAATAGGGCGCAAAAAGTCAACAGGCAGAAATATTTTTTATTGATAATATTAGTGTAGACAAAAATAGTTACATTTCAATTATTGAATTAACTTAAAGATTACTAAATATAAACAAAAGGCACAGTTGAAAGGGACTACTAGCATATTTATTACAACTGATACCAGAATAAATTTTATACAGTAACAAGGTTCAAATAAAATTTGTAAAAAAATGATAAATTAATCTTACATGTTAATTAAGACTTTATTTTCGATTGTAATGTAATGTTCGTGCAATCCTAGATCGATGTATCAAAAAGTCATAAATAAAATGGATAGAGTTATAATTTACTATTTAATGTATTAACTGACATTTTCTACTTTCTTCATAGCTTCTGTCTCTATTCTATACTACTTTTTTTTATTAGTTAACCTGTATTTTTTCTCCATCTAAGCTTTAAACATGCCAATCCATCTCATCGAAGTCAATGTCAAAATATTTTATTTCATCATAAGGTACAGATTATACTCTGAATGAAGTCTTATCAAGAACATATTGTATGTTTAGATCGAGACCTGGGTGACAAAGATAATAACACCAGCGGAAAAAAATGTAAATAATGTAAGTAATTATATTTAAGTACGGTTTTAACCCAAATAAAGCACCCTTGAACTTATCGTCAATAGCAATAATAATTATTAAAATTGACCGCTTATCATCATCACGGTTTTGTCGCTGAATACAGGTCACCATGGTCCATCAGCCAAAGTGTGGATCGGTGAACTACTGTCCTATATAATTTAATCGTATCTTATATGTACAAAATAAAACCACATAACACATTAGAAGCAGTTGTTACTAGGAAAGCAGGAGATAATCAAAAACACATTAGCACATCTCTAGGGACAGCTAGCTGCTAGACCCTGAACGGAGAGCGTACTCCATTACACGCCAGTACCTAAAGATTTGACAGTCCGCTGTTCATTATACTTAGTTCATCTACATATTAATACCTAAGTGTTTCTTCCACGTATCGCGATGCTACATAATATATCCTTATTTTGGTACTGCAATGCAGATTTGTCGAATGTATGTTTTTCCGTGAAACATGCTGTGGAACACAGGTAAGGAACGGAAGTAATTTTCTCAATTTAAAGATGTGGGCGTCGTGAAAATTTTTTTAACTATTTTTGTCCTATGTAAACAGATTTAATTTTAAATTTCCTTCGTTTAAAACGGTTTTTTCTAAAAGTAATTTTTGGGACTCTTCCGATTGGCAACATTTTACCATTTTTTACCCTAAAATTTTATCGACAGCATGTAGAAGCAAATTGAAAGCAATTGAAAAGATTAGACTGTGTGGTTTCCGTATTGTGCTCTAAATTATACTACCGAACGACATCTTTCATATGTAAATTTTAAGTTTCTTAAAAGAGTTAATCACGTGAGAGTTTTAATAAAGTCTAAGGGAGCTTAATACTCTACGGTAAGATAATGCTAATCCACATTAAGAGTTTAAACTTCAACCATAAATTATACATAATACACTTTCCGTCAAATGTTTGGATTTGTATAAAATTAAAAATTAAAATCTACATAAATTTACTAAATAGATCAATTAGTGTAAAATTCTCTATAAACAAATAAAGAGAATAGAAGTAAGTGATGAAATAATAGAGTAATAACTCGTTTAAATTTCAGCCTTATTTCATACTCTAACAAAAAAAACCACTATGACAATATTAGAAGGAACGGAAGGGAAAACGCTTAAATATTTGATTTGAAGAACAAAGAAATCTCATGTTCTTCTGTTTGTGAGAAATCTCTGTAAATAATACATTAGTATTGTTCGGTGACTTTAAAACAGCGGTTTTTATTTCCGCCCTCGTGAATTTTTAACTTCGTGTGAACTCTTTGTATAGAGTCGAGTCGTACTTACCTATTCCGATTTTTGACGTATCCAAAATTTTAAATATTCCGTTTTGTCCATATCTTTGGTTGAAGTTTTGACAGTTCTAAAACATTAAGCAGGTTTCTACTGACTAAAACGAACAATTTAAGTGTCGTTTCAATCTAAATAAAGTTATTAATGAAATGATAATGACTTAATAAATAAACACTTCACCAAATGGATATATTACTAATTGAAAAAAAAAATGTTTTTGTAAATTTAAGAATATTTTAATATCACCTTAAATAAAATAAATTATGTACCATTTAATAAGATGTGTTTTCATTCTCACCGCTTACTCCATATTAGCGCATCTTTAAAACGATACTAGTAACGTCATCTAGTAGGTAATAGCGAAACTACGACGCTACCGTTTTCTAACAGAGGTTCTTATCTGAACTGGTGTTATGTTTAATAAGAAGTATGGTTCATTATTAAACTGTACATAATTGTTGAATAGAGGATATATTATTTATTTTACTACTCTGAATTATGCACTATATTACCTACGTGTAGGTACCAAAAAAGTAAAGGATTAAAAATAATTTATTTGAATTGTCCGTTTACTTACTATTAATAGTTATAATAGGTAGTTATAAGAGGGACCTACTATCGCCTTATAACCCGCTTAGAAGCAGGCAAACAAGTGCTCACTTGTGTTTCGGTAAGGAGGAGGTAATTCCGGGGACATCATTATTTAAGGTTACCTCATCTTAGACCTGACCAGACATCTTAGACATGGGTGTCCATGGGTTGCAGTTACTAAACATCATAAGGTATGCACACATTTGCTGCTCACGTAATGTACTTTTTAAAATACAAAAATTGTAAATATTAGAAAAATGTTTTAAATACTTTTTATAACGCTGTGGGGAAAAAATAGATCCGACGAAAAACATTCGTACGCTTACCGAAGGATTGTATTTACATACGGGGCGTCAAAAATCAAGTAACGACCTCCACTTTAATAAATACGGACCTCTTTCCACTTGTCATAACATCAGCGAGTAACGAGAAGCGAAGTTTATGCTAAGACTAACCGTATTATGTCTGCAGTTTTGGTGATGGACAAGTATAACGCTCATCTAAGACTTTACTCCTGTAAAAATTCCTATTGTAATATTTCGAATAACAAAGCAATTAGAACAAAAAGTACGTCAAAAGTCTCAAAGCCATTTTTTCTTAGACGTGATTGCATAGAATCACGTTCTAGTTTTTTTTTTAATTAAGCTGCCTATGACTTTCTTTGTATGTAGGTATGTCATCAGTTTTGTTAAAGCCAAGATCGTTTTCAAAAGATAATAATGGTTGATTCTCATTGAATCTTGATCTATCTGCAACTGCAATCGAAAGTGAAGGAACTCAACGTGCTTTGCGAGTTCCATCACCACCCTAGTGCACATATTGCGTTAAAAAATTTAAGCAGTGTCTAAAAGATAAATAACTTAAGTTCTAAACAACTAGTAAGTATAGTAAATAGGTAGAATGTGGGATAGGTGGGTAGATTGTATAAATGGTGCTAAGACCATAGTGAGATTACAGCAGACAGTTACCTCCAGCAGCATTACTTACTGCTGTTTTCAATGAAAAGACATTTCATTGACCACTTAATATCAAGTGAGTTTTAAACTTATTTGTCCTAATTTGAACGAATCATTTTGTTTTCCTCCATGTAATCTCCGACGATGTGACAACTGGTTATGTCGGCGTATTCAAAGGCTCGTCGCTGCATGCGCAAGCGCATTGTACATTGTGCGCTGATGCGCATGCCATGGACAGACGGATCTGCATGCGACCATTGTATATAAACGATATATAGGATAGGACCGTGGGAGTCGATACTTACAACTTTTAAAGGTTATGCACAACGATCAAGGTGGTTTAAAAAGTTTTGTGGTTTGATTCCCAGAGAAACGGCGAGTTCGCTTTGTAAGTATACACATGTGTACCGCCTTGCACTTCGATGATCTACTGGTAGTATTTTTTTTATATCTTTATCTTAAGTCATTATTAATTCCCCACTTACCCCCACGCAAACTATCTATAAAAGTAATTATATGGAAATTGGTAACATAGTCTGTCTGTCGATTTGACTGATAGACAGATATGTATTTGATATATCTTTGATTTATATTTGGCACTCCGTGCTCTCTGCCTACCCTACCCCGTAAGGGACCTTGCGTGAGAATATATCTGTATAAATTAAGGGCAATCTTCCAATCCGCATTTGGTCAGCGTGGTGGACTATGGCCTAAACCCCATCTCGTGGAAGAGATCCGAGCCCAGAAGTGGACAGGAAATGGGTTAATGATGATGATGTGAGCTTGTACAGGTCGCCCGAACAGCGAGCAACCGCCGCCCTTTAACACACTGTAAAGCAAGCAAACTGCTTTGTACCTATAGGTTGGGGAGCAGGGGATTTCCAGTCAGTGCACTACATTTGAGGTGCCAATCTTAAACCTCATAAATTGCAATGCATATAGGTATATGGGACCTCAGATAAGAATTATGTTTTATTTGATGTTTTATTTTGGTGTTCATGGGTTTCAGTGACAACAAGGTCAGGTGGCCTCTGTACACTCGTTTGCTGCTCAATTTAATAAATAAGCGTGCAAGCCACTGGATGCTTAGTTGTCGGTACAATACATGGACACCTACAAACAACAGCAAATACAATAGAAATCCACCTCGGATTTCTATTGTATTTGCAGTTGCATCGCACGAGGAAATATCGTAAGGAATACTGCATAAGGAACATTGCATGCATTTTCTTTATGAAAGTTCTCCGAGAAGCTCTTAAATGGTGATATCCACAATCCACATTGGCCAGCGTGGTGGATTATGGCCTAAATCCTTTTCATGTCAAGGTTGTTAAGGACAATGAAGTATCATCTGCCAATTAACATAAAGCAATCACTCAAAAACATAAGTTAAGAACAGCGGTTCAGCAATTAAATCCGAATCTTCATTATTTTGCTGGCGGCCATTTTTTATAACTAAACGTCTAATTATAACGGCCCCCGGTGATCGTGTAATTATAAACGATCTTGTGCTAAGTTATTAATTAAATGATATTTCGTTTCTAGGTAGAGTGAGATTACTTAACCTCAAGGTGCTCCTTGCACACATCAATATTTATTTCGGTATCCCTTCAAAAAGTATCAGTATTCATTCGGATACTTTTGCCTTTTACCTTGGGATAAACTGGAATGCGACTTTTGCGTCATTAAAACCAGCTTTCTTTCAAATGTAAGAAACTCAGAGTAAGCAATGACTCTTCCGAATAAGGACTGATCTCGCCTAGGATTTTCCAGGAATTTCAAAGTTTCAGATGATGATCCGGATTTAACACACATTCACTGTTTTAACAGTGAAAGGAAAAATCGCGAATATCACCATGCGTAAAAGTATTTTATAACGTTCCCATGGCATGCGAAGCTTTAAATTAAACTTTGTTTGCTTTACCAGCATCCATCTACCTTTTAAAGGACTGTTAGATATAGACTTTAATCTAGTGAAATCTATTGAATCCAGTATGGCAAATGAGAAAAAATCATTTCTAGGTAATTTTCAGAAAAAACCCAAACTACTATACACTGTAGTCTTTTGAACTCATTGCGTTTACAGTCCACGACACTAAGCAAAAAACTTAATAGCAGAAGCACTCGAGTTCTTGTGCTCTGGTTGACGACATTTTTCTAGACGTTCCATCTTTATTCCTAGGAGTTGCATGGTCGTTGTGTGTGTATACCTACCCACTTTGTCAATTATTACCATTTTCGTATAAGATCTAAGGAATAAATGTAACATGTTATTTGATTTGATTTCAGCAGCAAATCTGTGTTAATTGAATTAGAATTTTGAAGAATTTGAAATCTGTTTTATTTGGTATCGGTCGTAGATATCATTGGGCGTTAGTGACTACTTAACACAAATTGGTATCCATTTTGAAATTTTAAACAGCAAAGGCTTGTTGTGCGCCTATTTCTGCTGTAAACGACTTCTACCATAAACCAAACTAAATTTCTTTTATTTCTTAGTGCCTAGTGCAATTTACATTAACGGATTTAATCCTGTAAAGATTAAGATTTAGGTTTTTTAATCGTGATCAGTTAGTAATAATGTTAAATCATAGTTTCAAAAGCGGTCATATCGTCTGACCATCCCACCGCGCTAACCCACTGATGACTGATGACTTTTATTGAGAAATAACACGAGATTTGATGGTTCGCATTAACGTTCCATTAGGCCGAACGTGAAATGAGAAACAAAAAGTCAATTATAATTACTAAAAACGATGCGGGTTCGTCGACCCAAGAACAAAGGCCTTCCGCGACCCGTCGAACCTGCGATCGTGATAGCCTATGTAACTCATTATATCCGATTTAATTTTATATTTCCAAGCGTCCATTAGGGCTCCATTCACGATCAGGCATCAAGACAGCGCGCCCGTGCCCGACTGTGCACTTTAAAAAATAAAAAAAAAACTTGCGTTCGACGGACCTACTCTGGTCTGTGGTTCTCACTTTGTCCCTTTCTAACGCCATACAAACAGTCCCCTTTCTCTCTCTGTAGGCTATAATAAAACATAATTGGTTTTAAATGGATAGGATTGGCGATGCAGAGAATAATAACCGAAGAAGCAATTTACCGTCGGCCGGAGGAGCGTACCTCACTTATTAAAGGTTCCCTTTTCAAAAATTACTCTATGCATATTTATAAGAACATTTTGGTGACCGTAGACGACTGCTTAATTTTCTGAAACGAAGCGTGATGTCGATTAAGAACAACCGTAAAATATTGTGGGTGCGTTCAAATTTAAATATTTACATGGATGTCATTAATTTTACTGTGTTGTACAAGTTAGATTGTATCTTGCGTATTTTAAACTTTTTATTATCATTGAAAAATAGACATAGCAATGTACCTACCAACTAATTTCTATTTTACATATTAATTTAAATTATGTAAACCATTAATTTAAACCATCCGCATTACCTTTGTAAATGCTTCAGGTCTCCCACAATTCGGAGTAAAGAATCGGATAGAAAAATATATACTTAGGTATAGATATAAATAAATATAGCAAAGCCAATACTTAATTTAGTGGTTTTTACTTAGATACCTGGTGCATTGCCGTTTCAAAAATCATTGAAAAAGGAAACTTATAAGTTTTTAGAACTTAGAACTAACCAACTAACGAACCAATTCGTAATAGAAATTTCAGCATAATTTAAATTTCTGCTTCTGGCACGATATGAATTCTCACACATTCAGGTAACTCTTAGAATTGGCAAGCACTCTTACTTTTTTTTTAATATATTTAGTTTTGCCAATAACCTTTTTCATATCACACTGAGAGACTACAGAGCCTTGTTGAAGTCAAGGTTCTCCACCCCAATGCTCAATGCGAGGTTGAGATGTGTTTTAGCAATAAAAAAATAGTTTAAATAAACTAATTTGTTATAAGTTATTAGGAAAATTCCTATAAAAGTTTATAAGTCATATCAGTCATCACGAAACTCACAGGATACTACTTTTTAGGTTTTTAAAAACGTGGTAAATCCTATGAAAAGAAATAGGTCATAGGTCGTACCTAATTGTTATCCATCTGGCTATGAACAAGCTCACCGACATATTCAATATTTTTTTTAAATTATTTATTAAATAATTATCACTTATCTTATGTAAGAACACTAAAAGAAAATAAAAAACAAAAAATGTACTTACTGAAAGACCTAAGTGCCATTACAATTAAAGGCTACAGCTTCCAAGAAGAAACTGCTAGGATACTGTAAATAGCAAAATGTAATAAGAAAACATTTCTAAAATCCAAATTAAATAAATCTAAGTAGCAAAAATTTTTCGCTCTTTCTAGCTTTATTTTTATGCGGATTAGTTAGGTACGTATTATGTGAACATAAGAAGGCATAATAGTATAAAGTTTAAGCTTGGTTCTTGCCTTTTTATAGGCAAGCATAGATTAATGAATTTTACTGGCTTCTTACAATGCGATGTATTCGTATTACATCTCTGAGACATACGTATTCTAAACCATTAGTAAAAAGCAATACAAATAAAAAAATTACATTTACCCATAAAATAAACACCAATATTTACCTATAATTTCATACTTAGTATCAAAGCAAAATAAATATACTTACTTAGATGCACTTCTCAAATTACGCTACACAGAAGCGGCTTCCCTAAAAAATTACACATAATGTAGCAACAGGGATAGATGTGGAGATGCGATGTTGATGGCGAGGCGTGGCCTCCGTAGATGTATATTAGTAAATTATTTCTGCGAAATGAACGGGCAATTATGCCGTAATTGCACGGCACCGCCCGCGGACCGCCGCCCGCCAGATACACCGATAAAATACAAGTTTATGCCCCCCGTTCCCAAACTGATGGAATCGTGGTACCTGGTGACGATGTATCTCGCACATATTCCGCGAATTCCTAAAAAAATCCTGCGCAGAAAAAGTTTAATAAACCCCGCACAATCCGACACAAATCGCTGGACGATTATTTGAAAAGGAAAAAAGAAATCGATCGGATTTATCCGTCGACTGTACTCTACGCTACCTACGGCGCGGACCTCACTCAATCAGAAATGCGCCGATCAAAATGCAAATGTGTACATTTTAGTCGTTTTGCGGCCGCAGGATGGGGCCACCATAAACTGGCAACAAATTATACATCGGTTTTATTTTTAATTGCTATGGACGAGCCACCGTCTTCGCCAGGGGCCTTCTGACCCTTCTATTTTTTGAATTATTGCGCGCAGACACGTGATTGGCCGCGTGGAAGCGTTAACGTTCAGTACTTGAGTATTTATTAGCGTTATATTCGAGTGGGGCTGATGATAAAATCTAAAATGAATTATGTTCCTGTAGCAAAGACTGCTACGAATATACCTGTCCTTATTCACAATTTTTTCCAAGCACCGACTAAATGGGATGTGACAAGAACGACATAATTATGTCGGCCATACCTTTTAATATAGTTGGCATAATTTTATTACAGATAGCACAATAAGCATGAAGTAGCATTCTAATTATGCAATTTGCATATATTTGCTAGTTGTCACTGCAGAATGAAAATGCCATCAAAATTTGAGCAAAATTTTTAAAACTTTTTTGGTATGTTAGGAGCATGGTATGGTATGTTAGGAGCAATCTTCTACATATTCTAAGCTAAGGACTTAATTTACATACTATTGTTTTCAATGTCGGTAACTAAATCGTGCTGAGTCCTAAAATTGTGTGCTAAGAAAAAGAAGTTTCTCTTTCTAAAACAACTTAGAGCGGCCGTACACGGACTGCTCGAGCGATCAGCGTCAACTGCTCGAGCGGTCGGTGTTAACTGCTTAAGCTCGAGCAGTTGAATTTCTACCGCAGTGGAATCATGGATTCTGACGAAGAAGCACTGCTTTTGCTTCTTCTGCTCAAGCGATGACGACGGTGATGACGTCAAAAGAGAAAATCTTGGGTTCATCCAATTTCAGAATTAAGAGAACAACATGGACAACATGGACGACTCGCGTTCTATAACTAAAGCGACAAGATATTTTTAACACGCTATATTAGCTTGGGTTCTATGTTCGTATGAATGTGTGTATTTATCTATGTATGTATGTATGTATGTATGTATGTACGTATTTATGTATGTAACAGTATCCTGGAGCACAATTTTCACCAATTTCCGGAAATCTGATTAATTTGAAACTTCGCACACGCATCAAGGACAGAGGACAATATAATATAATAAAAAAAAACCAAAGAATCACGCTTTTTTTTTAAATCTAACTAAAAAATATAAAATAAATGATTGTTAAAGACTAAAAAACACGCTATGCTCTCAAAGATGCTAAGTGAAGATTGCCAAATTTCACAAGGTTTCAAAAACAGTCACTCAAAAACCCATTTAAGAACCCAAGAAACGCTGAAATTAATGATGATTTTCTTGTTAACATGAATTATATTATCGGTTCCAACCCTTTAGGAGTTGAATTTTTAAACATGCTGAAATAAATACACATTTTTAATAAATATGTAGTTTCTAACCAAGTGATCAAAACATATGTTCCTATTTAAAATGATAAGACTTACAAATTAAAGTGTGGTCCTTTAAACTTAAAATTAAATTCTTTAAATCCAACCGAAAGCCTCGATGCAAAATACAGATAAGGAGACCTAGATGACGGAATTAAAAATGTCTAAATCTAAGTAAGAACTTCTATATTTTTAAGTTGAGCCACACGTTTTTAATTAAAATTGCATTATTGCCCTAACGGTTATAAGTAAATAAATAAATATTTAATGCTATTTTTTTTTTATTTGACGACATGTTTATTTAGTAAAGTTGTTTCTTAAGGAACACGTTTCCGAACGAACGCCTAATGTCAAAATAGAAAATGACATAATCACACTGTGCGAGGCGCACTTTACGATTATTGTTCACAATAAATATAAGCGCGAAAGAAACTGAATGTGGTTGATTAACTAAAGTGTTTATAAATAAAGTTATAAACCATGTCGTACGCTATGATGCGTCACTTGCGTCGCACCATGCTGTTATCGCTGCAAATTCGGCGGGAGAGTACCATGACGAACATTACCCAAGAAGATTTCGTATTTCGGCCTACCTTAGCCCAATGGAGCAAAGTAATAAGAGAAGCTGAGAAGATTGTTGGCTACCCGACCTCCTTTATGAACCTTCGATGGCTTTTAAGCGACGAATTCGCTAATTTAGCCATGCATCTGCGCAAAGTTGTAAGTACAATTTTTCCTTAAATTCTTACAAAATCGAATCAAAAATGATTAATATTCGAAATATTTTATGTAATAGTATAGTCACTCTACTTTAATTGCAAAATTAAAGTAACTTTCAGTGGTTACATTGCTTATTATAGCTATTTCATTAAAGAAATATCAGAAGAGCGTCTTGTATGGACATAGT
>DWPP01000262.1:0-12518 GCA_018251735.1 Eantis mithridates tamenund
CGTTTAGTTCTAGCAGTCTAAAGAACATTTAGTCAGCATACTGGCATAAGCCTATGTTAGGAGTTTACTAGGGTGGGGTTTAGTATCCAGAAGCAGGATATTGCTGATTTGTGTTTAAAATTGGTTGCATTCAGTAGAGGTTTTTATGCTCATTACAACAATGCTCTCGTTACGATCTCGGAAACTGTGCATAGCCAAGATTTCAGACTAGTAACTTTCATTCAGTAAAAAAGGCCCTATCGCCTCCATCCCTCTCTGCTACAGGACACTTAAATTAAACTGTTTTCTATTGACTAAATTTTATTTAAAATGTTTTAAAATAGTCATATATTTTTTTCTAGGATAGTTTTTATCAGTGTTGCTAGTGGGGAACAAGCTGGGCCTGGAACTAGTTAACCAAAAACAGATTGAAACGTTTATTTATTTTTACTTACTTTATTGCCTATGTACTTTAAATCTGTTACCTTGGTGTCAGTCATTTGTGTTGATTAGCAATTTTATCAAAAAATAGAGTTATATTATTGAAATGTGATTGACATCTTTATTATTTTATTATTAACATGATTAGTTATTATTAACATGATTAATCAACAATACTGTCTAAATTAAAATCTATGTTATTTTTTAGATTTCTTCGCCCTACCAAACCATGGGATCCACCAAAAAACATTGAAGAGACAATACTTAAGATTTGTATCAACAATGGTTTAAAAGAAGATTCAGAATTTGATTCATTGGCTGTAAAGTTTACAGTGCTGAATGCCTGCTTTGAGGAAACTGGCTATGGTGTGCCTAACTCACTGTTGCATACCATTGATACAGTTGGTATGTATTTGGTATTAAGGCAATACATAGAATGTGGCCTCATATACAGAATTTAGATTCTTCTTATTACATAACTAATAATTGAGATAAAATTAAAGTAGTTATTTCCAAATGATAAGCAGGGATCAGTGAGATCCCAAAAGCGTAGCCTATAACATACTGTAGTGAATAGTTTACTAAGCAGGGATACACACACATCTTCACGCCAGGTCTCTTATGGGGTAAGCAGGGATCTTCTCCCATATTGTTGGATATGTGTAACTCACTCCTAAGATTCAAAGCAGATTGGTGAAGATGTGGGGTAGGGCCTAACCTATTTGTCCAGTATTTTTAAAAACCTATAGGGTTTTCCAATAAGGTAAAACAATGACTGTATTTAACTTTTGTGTATTCTAAAGCATAGAAGTGAACATGAAATTTTGTGACCATTTATCATCCAATCTCCTATACACAGAGTCAGACAATGGGTGTTGTAAGGCAATAATGTTAATTATATAAATCACTTTATTCCCATGAATGTTGTTTATAACAAGTTTCATGGGCACAAAGAAGTAAGCAACACATAAAATCATTTTAATTGTCATCTCAATTGTATAACTATGTTGACTACAGAGTATCATAATTCATGCAAATTAAGTTTTTTTTTAAAACATTAAAGATTACTTTAATTGCTGATACATCTACCCAAATAGTCTATTTAGTAAAATGGTCTGATTTATTGCTTTGTTTGGAGCAATTAGACTTAAAATTAAATCAGTTTTAATATATCATCTCTTATTTTAATTAATTTATGCTAGAGCTATGCTATATTATAATTTCTTACTTATATTATTATCTTACAGATAACCTGTTAGAATTTTATGAAACACCAGTAGACTCATTGACACCATTTGATGCTTTGAAGAAAATGGAATTACCAAAGAATTTATATGTGCAAGAAGACTATGTACGGTTTCATCCTGGTTAGTATAACTACTACATATATTTCCTTTTTAATTACTTTAGCTTAATCTTTTTTTACAAAATTCTTTAAAAAGCCTTTAATTATGATATTTTGTTTGCCATTTACTATGGATGACTTATCCACAACCACATTATCTTGATCAACTTGTGACAGTATAAATACTGTCTCAGACTTTAAAATAAACCCTTAAAGTGTAATCTTGAACATTTAAATTGATTTAAATGTTCAAATTTAAATCAATCAAATTAAATGTAATAGTATAGTTTTATTTTTACAGTAGCTTCACTTTCACATAATTCGATTAAAACAATCTACATCAAACAATTTCATTGTAAATTTTTTCACCAACTCCTTGTACAAAATCATTATTGATATGCAGTCAATGTTTGAGAAAGATCTCAATCTCATTTAATTTTTGTCATACCTATTGTTCAGTGTATATAATTTTACAATGTCTTTTCAGATAAGGACACATTATTTAATGGATTATCACCATTTCCTAAAAGTTCGACTATTGTTACTGGTCTAAAAGCAAGAAAGAAGTATGAAGGATGCCCTGCAAAAAGATCTTGGCCTTGAAGTTATTGCTAATAGTGTTAAATGAAATGTAACTTGTAGATAATTTTAATACTTAATAAATTGTTTTAGTATTCAGAAGCCGCTAGAGGGCGCTGCCAAGTAAACATCTCCTACGCATCTCCTATTTTAAAAAAATGTTTATAGTGTTTATATTAATGTGTCAATGACTGTGTTCTGTTTATAAACCTGTAAATATCTGGTGACAGTGTTAGTGATATCAAAAACGCAAAATTGTGAAAGTAATCCCAAATATCTTAACTGACTAACTGTCAATGCAATAATCAGTGAACGAAGTGCTAATCTCGAGAAAGGCTGTAAAAACTATGTGCCTTTAATGATTCTATTCTGTGCATGGTGAAAGAAGTTAAACCAATTGTGAATTGTGTAAATTAACATACAGAAAATTGAAATAGATCTAGAAAATCCGTTACAAATAACGATCATTTGCTACTCACCAAAAGATGGCGCTATAAAAGTTTGTCGCCTAGTTCTTAACTAGATGGCAATAGTCGTCAACGAAATTTAGTTCAACAACTCATCACAAGAGGGCTCCCATATTACAATCGCCGAAATATACCGAGAGATGGTAGCATATGTATCGGGCACCATTGAACTGTACTTCAATTCATATTACCAACAAAAACTTATATTAAAACTAACTGACACTTATGCATAAAAATGGAGTCTACAAATATAACAATTCGGAAGCCAAAATCAAGGTCTTTTGCTGATCTTTCTATTATATTTGATGAAAGTAATCAGTCAGATACATTTAATACATCCTGTCAAAGTTTACCTAATACCTCAATTGGTGACAATGACTTCATAAAATCACTTCAAGAACAAATACATACCTATAAAATACAATTACAATCTGCCCATGAGGAAATTGAGAAAATTTCCTTAGAAAATACAAATCTAAAACGCGACTTAGAACAACATGAAAGAACTATAAGTTTGTTGAACAAAATAGGCATTTATGAAAGCTCACTCAATAACCCACTATCTCCAACCATCGGAAAAATTAAATCAGCATTAAAAAAAACCCCGTCTAAATCCCATGTTGGTTCCCCTTACCATAATGCTACTCAAATCCTACACCTTGAAAAGAAAATTAAAGTTCTTGAACAGGAACTCTTAGACGCAAACAAAGAAATTGGAAAGTTAACCCACATAATTAAAAACTTGCAAGAAAACATCAAGGAAAGCAAAATAACTTTCCAAGACTCTTCACCGTCCACTTCTAGAGGGAAATTTTCAACAGAGATTTTAGTAAAACAATCTTCTCTGAGTAATAATATGTGTAATGAACCGACTGAAAAGATATTTAACAATACTGAAATTGTTCAAAACAGCTCTACATCAACAACAAAAAACAGCATCAACCAACTGAAATGTTCCATAGATTTAAAAAAGAAAATTATTATTATGGCGGATCAACTAGGGCGAAATATACGTCAACGACTTCAGTATTTGGTAGGAGAAGATTTCCTCGTTACAGCTATGTGGAAACCAAATGCTAAAGTATGCGATATTTTCTCATCCTGCAAAGAAGAACTAAAGTTATTGTCAAAAAAAGATTATGTCATATTTCTGGGAGGGATCAATGAAAAAAACCCCTTCGAATTTAAGTGTTCTTCAGAAATGTGGGTCCAGTCGTTAAAAAATACAAATGTACTTATATGTGAGATACCTTTTAATCAATATTTAAATGAAAAGAAACTAAATTATGACTTTAAATATATATGTAATCGACATACGAATTCTACGTTTGTTGAAATGGGTTTCGATAGATATTTACCAAAAAAATTACACTTTGCAACCTACTGTAGCCGCTTCATGTTAAAAGAAATTCTACGTAATGAATATAAATGTAAAATTCAAGCATATAATTGTGAATTGCTCAAACTTAAGAATAGGTCTACACAGAGCAAGCCCTGCACACAATTAATTCATAAGTCGACTCAAACAGTAGAGCTCTTGTGTGATATTTCTGTTAATAGTTCTGAAATAAATCAAACAATTGTAACTCAAAATAATATCTTGACTCCAAAAACAAATGACTTTTTTCGTGTATAACAGTGTTAGTTTACTCCATCAAAATATAAATGGACTTCTGAATAAAGCTGACTTACTAACGTTACACATAAATGACTTGACAAATAATAATAATAATAATATTGACATCCTTTGTATAACGGAACATAATATGATCTATACTGATTTAGAATTAGTTAATCTCTGCTCTTATAAGTTAGCAACATGTTATGCGCGGAATACACGAAACGGCGGATGTTGCATTCTCGTTAAAAAACATTTTACATTTAAAGTGCTGAATGAAATCAATTGTCACTCATTAAATAATGTTTTTGAATGCTGTGCCATAGAACTTCTACAACATGAAATTATAATAGTGTGTATTTATAGGTCCCCAAAAAATGACTGTAACTCATTTAATTCATTTTTTTTCAACCTAGGCACAATATTAAACCTAATTTGCCTTAGAAAAAGTAAAAAAAAGGTTGTAATATGTGGTGATTTCAATATTGACACTAGTAAAAGAAATAAAAATTCACAACGCTTTGTAGAACTTTTACACAGTTTTAATCTCAAAATTGAAATAAAAAAACCGACAAGGCTTTGCAGCGCGTCCTGCATTGACAACATCATACATAACTTCAAAAAGACAAAACATGAAATCTTAGACTTAGGTCTTTCTGATCACACTGCGCAGTTATTTACATTTCCGGTTAAACCTTCATCTTTGTTAAAATACTGGTATATAAAACGACGTGATTATTCTAAAGAAAACCTTGAAAAATTTAAGTACTGCTTGAGTAAACTTAACTTTAGTAACGTATTTACCAGCCCTACAGCCAATAATGCTTTTAATTGTTTCTATGAAGAATTTAAATTATTTTATGAATTATGTTTCCCACATATATTGGTAAGGGTCACAACTAATAAGAAACACAAATGGCTCACTAAGGGCATTAAGCTATGTTGTAAGCGCAAACGAAAGCTTTTATGGTTGTACAGAAAAACACATAGTAAACAAAATAAAATAGCGTTTAAAACCTACTCAATGAGGCTTAAAAGAATAATAAAGCTAACTCAAAAGGCGCAGAATGACTATGCTATTAACGTGTCAAAAAACAAATCTAAAGCGACTTGGAGAACAATTAATAACTATATGAATAAAAACGCACAAAAAGACTATATCTATAAACTTAAAAGTGACAGCACAGTTTTGACAGAACCAAAGGATATTGCGAATTGCTTTAATAATTATTTTATTGACCAAATTTATACTTTAGATACTAATAACATAACATATCACAATACTTTAACATATAATAAATCTAATTCATTATTTTTTAATTTCGTTTTACCTCAGGACATTGCACTAATAATAAATTCATTAAAAAACACAAAGAGTGTGGGTTTCGATAACATATCGACACAAGTAATTAAATATGTTGTGGAAATAGTAGCGCCAATACTTAGTTTCATAATTAACTACTTCGTAAAGGACGGTACATTTCCTGATGCATTAAAAACATCAATAATTACACCGTTATTCAAACAAGGTGACCGACTATATCCAAGTTGCTACCGCCCAATAGCTCTAGTATCAATCTTCTCCAAAATAATAGAGAAGGTAATATATAATCAGTTATATACCTATTTTGAAAAATTTGACATTTTTGCTAAGGAACAAAAGGGCTTTCGGAAACAAACATCAATAAATATAGCGATTTATGAGTTTCTTTTAAAAGTTATGATGAGTGTGGATAAAAAAGAACCAGTTACAGTTCTATATATGGATATTTCTAAAGCCTTCGATTTTGTCAGGCATGATATACTTATTGATAAGTTATATAAATATGGAATAAGAGGCCAAGTGTTAGATTTAATAAAATCATTTTTATCAAATAGGACTCAGATTACTCAGATAACACGTATATGTACCGTGACTAAAAAAGAGTGTATATATTCATCTGAGCCTAGATATGTTCAATATGGAGTGCCCCAAGGGAGTGTGCTGGGTCCATTATTATTTTTGATTTATATTAATGACTTGCCCAATAGCGTTACCTATCCAATGACATTATTTGCCGACGATAGCTCTGTCATATTCACCTCAAAAAAAGATGACTTAGAAAAAGAAATAAACGCAAATCTCAATACTATTATTAACTGGCTTAAATCAAATAATTTATTAGTGAACCTTAAAAAAACACTAATAATGAATTTTCAACAACGCAACTCAACAGGAATTCCAATAAATATAAGTTATGAAGGAGAAAATATTAAGGAAACTAAGGTTACAAAATTTTTAGGTTTACATATAGATAGTGATCTAAAATGGAAAACACACTCAGAATACGTGTGCAAAAAACTTAATCAGTTTTCATATGCACTTTATGTTTTATCGAAGGTGGTCAGCCAACAGGTTTTGCTTACTGCTTATCATGGCTTCGTTTGCTCTACACTGCGCTATGGTATTATATTTTGGGGAAACTCTAATACGCGTGAAAGCATATTTAAAGCTCAAAAGAAGTGTTTGCGCTCTATTGTAAAAATTACAAGTGTTGAGTCTTGTAAACCATATTTTAAAAGTTTAAAGTTGTTGACCTTTCCTGCATTATACATATTCGAAGTTGTGATGTTTGTGAAATGTAATCCCCTATTATTTAATGAATATTTAAATAGTAAAAGACACAAACATAAACTATGCACGCCTAAGTCAAAAACAGCTCTTTTTAGAAAAAGCATATTCAAGATGTCAGTTAAAATTTATAACAAGGTTCCTACAGTGTTTCAAAATAATTCTAAGTTAGAAATATTCAAAAAAGAATTTAAAGATTATTTAATAAATAAATGTTACTACTCCATAGATGAATATCTACAAGACATTTAGATTTTATGAAAATTGAAATTTCTATATTGACTAATTATTTATTATTTATTATTGACTATATTGACCTAATTGACTTATCGACTGAATATTGAATGACATACTACATAATATAAATTAATTATTTGATAAATGATATAATATAATGATAAAATGATATAAATGATATAATTCCCCTTCCCCTTGGACCTCGGTGACGAGTAGACGTGCCTTGGACTCTCGTTAATATTATTTAAAAATTATTCGTAAAAATTAATTCATAGTGAATACTGGGAGTTCATAAGTGTACAGAAGACAAGCAGAATTCAATCTCACTAAAAGCGGTATGTAACAAGCTCCACCTACATTTGTGCTCATATCGCAAGAACCAATCTACGTCGAGTACTCAACCTGCGCACGCGCCGCCCTTAAATTAAGTGCATCCAACCACGGCACAACACTCCGCCTACCGCCGCACGCCTCCGCCTCAGTGGTTGAGCATCCTCCAATTGCTACTTGCGAACCTGTTGCGCTTTTGCACGCGTTGAACTCCTAAGCATTTATGTGCGCCTGGTACATCTTGTGAGTTTTGTCCATCGACCATCAGCTATTTTGTTCGCTTAAAAGAAATTTCGTGATCGTAAATTACTTCGCCTGCAAATATGCCGCTTCGTCGAACTCCTCCAACTTCAACACACACACGTATAACACAAGAACCACTGAGCGTACTGTCTGCATGTGGCTCCAAAGTAACGCAAAATTTGCAGCACTGCTCGTCGGAACCGGACCTTAATAAATCTAGATCTGCTGAGGAGTTGGACCCGGTAGTCAACGTTACACAGCGTTCTAAACGTAAGCGCACAGATTGCTCCGACACGCAGTTAACCGATTTTATGTTGGAAATGAAATCCATGTTTGCGGAATTTAAAGCGCATCAGCTGGCTCAGGACTCAAAAATGGAAAAAATATCTTTGGCTATTGAGGAGATTAAGACGCAAAATATATCCCTGCAAAACACCTCAGAATTTCTTGCTGCAAAATTTGACTGCATCCAAACACAGATTGAAAATCTAGAAACCGAGCGTAATAAAAATTTACAGTATGTCCAGGTACTTGAGGAAAAGATAGAAATTCTAGAACGACATAAAAGGGCTACATGTATAGAGATCAAAAATATCCCGTACACCCCCGGAGAAACAAAACAGGTTCTTGTTAAACATGTTCAATCCATAGCCACCGTTCTCAATTTCCAAGTAGACCAGCACGCAGTAAGGGATGTTTTTCGTGTCAGTAAGAGGAATTCCGAAGATAGGACAATAATTGTTGATCTTACTACTGTTCTCGCCAAGGAAACCATGATCCGTAAATACAAGGAGTACAACAAGAATAATAAAACCAGTAAATTTAGTACGGAAACCATTCATCTAAATGGTCCACGTAAACCAATCTTCATTTCGGAAAATTTAACACCTAGAATGAAAAGAATTTTATACCTCAGTAAAGAGTATAGCAGATCAAATTCGTTTGACCATTGCTGGGTATCACATGGGCGGATATTCTTGAGGAAAAAAGAAGGCTCTGCTGCCATACAAATAAGATCGGAGCTCGACTTAGAAAATTTAAAGGCTGGTAATTGCTTGTGACTAGCAGTACAAAAATTCTGGTTGCCTCATTATATCCTATTATTTATATTTTATATTTTACTAATTAGCCATATACGTTTGTCTTCCTTAGATTTTAAGAGTTTCTTGTTAGTTTATCTCTTTTTTACTCATCACACAGCATTTAAGTTTTATTACACATACACATCAACAAACACACAAACTGTACACACACTACTGTTTGTTCACACTCAGTACCAATTTTATGAACTTTTTGATTATTATTTATATGTTTTCCCTAATGTAATCCCCAATGCAGCTCTACCTTCCCTGTCATTGAGATCTTATAGGTCATATGTTTTCGCTTACACACAGTATGGATAGTACACTAGAAATTAATAATGATATAGAGTCAATATCTGTCTCTCAATCGTATGCATGTACACCTGAGGACTGCCTAAAATATATAACTAATGTAAATGATTCTCTGACTGTTTTGCATCTCAATATTAGAAGTATTGGCTGCAATTTTGGAGAGCTCCAAATTCTTTTAAGGCGTATTAACGTAGTATTTGACGTGCTCATACTGAGTGAGTGCTGGCTGAGCAAGTGCCCCTACTTGCCTCATTTACCGGGTTATAGTTCCTACAAAAGTAAATTTAGAAACCAAAATGATGGTGTGGTCGCATATGTAAGGGCTGATCTTGCTTGCACAGTTGCTCAACCTAGTTTAAATGATGCAAATGGACTGGTCTTGAAGTTCACTGATGAATTAGCCATAGTTGCTGTATATCGATCACCTTCTGTTAGAAATATAACAGATTTTTTAAACTCTTTAGACAAAACACTTAACACATTATCCTATTTTAAAACTATTTCGTTAATTGGTGATATTAACATAAATATTGCTCCTGGGAGTGAAGACCAATCTGCTGATGCATATTTGACCCTTGCTGCTGTACATGCCATGTTACCTGCTCATGTCCTTCCTACGAGAAACAATAGTTGCCTTGACCATGTCTTATTAAAAACACACACCCCTTCTATCACTATAGTGATCGATTCATTTATCACTGACCATGCCCCAGTTATATTATGCTGTAATCGGAAAGTTAAGAAAAGTAAAGCTGCGCATACCAAAATAATCACTGACGAACGATTATGTGTTAAGGACCTGGAAAGTTTTAATTTTTCTAGAATTTTTTCAATGAGTGATCCTGAAATAGCGGCCAATGCTTTTGTTAACACCATTATTAACATTGTTAAAACCCATTCGCGTACTGTGAACATCCCTAGTAAGCAGCGAATTATAAAACCGTGGATGACAGCTGGCCTCCTACGCTGTATACGAAATAGGGATCGATTACACAAACGATCGAAAAGTAATCCTAATGACCACATAGCCAAGGTAACATACACCCGCTATAGGAATTATTGCAGGAACCTACTGAAAAATGTTAAACAAGCCTATGAGCGTTCAGAGTTTCAAAAAGTCAAAAATAATCCTAAGGCTACTTGGAAAATTATTAAAAACATAACCCATCTAAATAATAGAACTGTTCCGTCATCTAATTTACTTCAGGCTGGTACAACTCCCATTCATTCCGTAAATATTGTCAATGACTATTTTAGAGGAATTGGCAGTGAGCTTGCATCTAAATTTAAAACACCATTAAATAGTAATGAGTGCGCTACTTCATCAGCAAATCCGATGATAAACTCAATGGCCTTGATAGAAACAGACAACGCGGAAGTTGAGCAATTGATCATGAGTCTAAAACGTTGTGCTGTTGGTTGGGATAACATTTCCGCATCTCTTCTAAAATCTGCTCGTAATCACCTTGTGCCAATAATTACGCACATTTTTAACCTTTGCCTCTCTTCCGGAATATTTCCTAGTGTTTTCAAAATGGCCCTAGTACACCCAATTTATAAGAATGGAGACAGAAACAGCGTTAACAACTACCGTCCAATATCCGTGTTATCAACACTCTCTAAAATATTTGAAAAGATCCTTAATAATAGATTGACGAATTATCTTAATACCTATTCCATTCTTTCTACCAATCAATATGGCTTTCAGAGAGGAAAATCTACCGAAGACGCTGTATTACAACTTACGGGCACTATAGTCAGCAACATTAACTCCAAACTTAAGAGTATTGGTATCTTTTTAGATCTCTCCAAAGCTTTCGACACTGTCTCTGTCCCCATTCTCATAAATAAGCTAGAACATATAGGAGTTAGAGGCCAAGTTCTTGAAATCTTTAAAAGTTATCTTTTTGAACGGAAGCAGAAAGTAGTAATTTTCCCTTACACTAGTGAACCTCTCCCATTGACTTGTGGCGTACCTCAAGGTAGTGTTCTCGGACCTACCCTATTTTTAATCTATATAAACGATTTATGCAAGCTCTCTTTAGATCACACTAAGATATTTGCCTATGCTGATGACACAGCACTAATAATACAGGCAGCTTCTTGGAAAGAAGCTCATGCTTACGCTGAATCTGCTATGAGGACAGTAATTGGTTGGTTGGACAATAACCTATTGACTATTAACTTAAACAAAACGGTATCTATTAACTTTGCTATTAATGCATCAGGCTTACCGAGCCAACCGTTACCTATTATTGCCCATCGATGCAGGGTTGGAAGTATTGATTGTTCTTGTGTCAAATTAAGTCAAACAAATTGTGTGAAATACCTGGGTGTTTATGTTGATAGCGTGTTGACATGGAAGAATCAGATCGAAGCAACAGCTGCTAGAGTCAGAAAACTAATTTACATTTTCAAAACCTTGAGAGCAGTCATTGATCAGAGAACTTTAAAAATAGTCTATTTCTCACTAGTCCAATCAATTCTGTCTTACTGCATAGCGGCTTGGGGTGGCTCTGGCAAAACTTACTTTATTCGTTTGGAGCGAGCTCAACGTGCAGTGTTAAAGGTGATGCTATCAAAGCCTATTCTTTTTCCTACTATAGAACTTTACCAACTTGCAGATGTTTTATCAGTAAGAAAGCTTTTCATCAGACAAATAATATTGCGGAAACACCTTACTCTACCTTTTAGGATTGAATCTGGAAACACGCGCAGAACTGACAGAATATGTAAATTGAGCCAGGGTCGCACTGCGCTTGCAAGGCGACACTATAACTATCTCTCTTGTATTATATATAATAAAGTCAATAAAATACTTAATATTTACCCGCTTACGTATTGGGAAGTAAAAAACAAAATTTATAAATATTTGCTTACTCTCACATACGATGAGTGCGAGCTACTCATCGTGAGATTGTAACAGAGGAATCACACACGCAAAGGCACACACAGACACACGTACACACACACACACACACACACACACAACACACGAAAGCACGCACATACACCACAAATACAAACATACATAATACATTATCAATTTTAAATTGTGTTATATTTTAGATTTTGCTTAGATATATTTGATATTTGATACCTTTCAATAATATTTTTGAGATGAATATTATCTTTAAATTTTTAAAATTATTATCTAGTTTAAGATTATTTTTAATATGTTTAAGAATTAAATATTGGAACATACCTCTCTTCCTGTCCAGAGGTGGGCGTAAACGGCTGCGACACAGTTTTTACTATTGTAGTCGTTTACGAT
>DWPP01000263.1:0-12515 GCA_018251735.1 Eantis mithridates tamenund
ACATAGGGATTTAGGGACAGAGAATGCGACTTTGTTTTATACTATGTAGTGATTGGTAATGTACCTACATGAGATATAAAAGACACAAAAGACAATAATGAACAATGAACCAAACAAGCCAATAAATATTCAGGACTTTAATGTTATTCTCCAGCTGTCAGCCCCGCGGGTTCGTTTGCGATGTCGTTTTGAGTTATCCCCCGGGAGCTGTCTGATTCATCGAAACAAAAATGTAACCTCTGTTTTAATCCATAACATCGTTCGCCCATATTCAAACAATATTTCACATTTTTACAAAATGTAAAGTTGCGGTTTTTCACAGATACAAGAATATTTCAAGTGAATCGTCAAAATATCAAATATTTAACTAAGGATACAAACCCCAGAAATCTTGAGATAAAAAAAGCAACATTGAAATTTGTTCTTTTTCCTAAATAAGGTTAACAGCATATTAACCCAGTTTTTGTGTTTTCGATGTTCAGTTCTAAAATTATGTGATTTCCTTAGGGAAAATCAATAAGCTACTGCCTAAAAACATACAGCGGGTTACATAGACAAGAGGGGTTAATGCGAGGAGATATGGGACAAGAAGCTTGACGAAGTGGCGTCGTGACGCCGACGAGCGCGGCCCGTGACACATGGCACGGTCATAACATTATTACGACGAGAAATTTCTTCATGTTGCCCTTTTTGCCGTTGGGATGGCACTTATCTATCATGTGGAGTGTAATCCGAATCTACGAGTAAGTAAGAATGACAACTGACGTTTATTGATATTTTATTAAAAAACAGCGACGCAGAACCATGTGGGTACACATTTTTTTTAAATGTACGAAAATGTCCCTTTTCTTTTTGTTTTGTTTGTGTTTTATCTTAATCTTAAGGCTTTCTCTATCTTTCAAAATTAGATCGTGGTAACCGGTAATAACCATTATTTTTATTATGACAAAATAGCCATTTTTTAGTTATGTTGACTTTTTAACAAAAAAAATAAAGTGATTTTAAAAACTTTTAACAGTAGATATGTAGCGTACAAACAAAAAAGCGCCTCTTACGCTCTACGAAGTCATTGTATTTATCTCTATCAAGAATAAGACTTTTAAAATTAAGTGCACTTTATTACGGATAACTTTAAAACAAATGGTAAGGTCTGAATCAAATTGCCTTACCTATATGAAAAGCGCAAGCTTTTTAATCTTCAAAATTGATAGAAATCTATAAAAGTTCTGAGTACTTCTGAGGTAACAGAAACATTAGAAACACAACTTTTTTTTAACAGAGCGTGCTTTATTTTTACGTTCACAACATCAAATCATAAACAAACCATACGGTTTTATATAAAAAGCAAAATCTGAAAATTTGGTTTATTCACTCATTAAACCGCACATAACCCAAAATAAAAGCAAATAAGAAAAAACTTAAATCTCACCTTGAAATTCAACGCGGACTTTGTGTGTTAACGTTCAAAGTTATTTTCTTAATAACGTTGCGTCAGTTTTATTTTTTCAACTGCTTTGAATGTAAATTGCATGGGTCTCTCGAGGCAAACAAAGCTTGACAGTCGCGGCACGGCGCTGTGACGCTGAGCGACGGGCTTCCTTCTCGAGAGCCTTTGCACTAAAAGGCTCGCCTTTGTTACACCTCATCACCTGCAAACAGTGCGATAAAACAGATTGTTTCTTCAAATCGGGAATTTAATTGCGACTTCAGGTATTTTGTACAAATTGCAATTTAACCTACGCTATATTCATGTTAATGCAGTGCAGTGTAGTACATGCGCAGCATTTTCTTATATTGAAATTCCTTAAAAATGTTTTTATTAGAGTAAAAATCGAAGAGAACTGCTGGAAAATCACGAATGTAACATTTATTTACAATTAATACAATATCACATCTCTTTTGCACGAATATTTACCGTCGACCTCTATCGAAATGCTCCGAATATCAAAATTGATTTTCAGCCAGTTAATGAGGAAATTTCAGCCATTGCGGATATTCTCTGTTTACAGCTGCATTTGGAATTATTTTATTCTTTACTTTGCCAGTTACATAGGATGAATCTATTGAAAACACAATGCTTTAAAATATAGAACTATATCTAAGAAATGAATAAAGGTAATAAGGTAGAACTTATAGCTAGATGTAGGTAGAAATGTTATAGGAAAGAAAATTCTCTAGCGGAGCGTGAGTAGAGAGGTAGGTATCTCACATGTTTTGTAAATTTTCCTAAATGTTGAATGTTTAAACATTATAACTCCAATAAGACCAAGTTTCTACTAATATCTCAGTTTATTGAGACATTTACTTGACGGTGATAGAAAAACACTGGCAGGAGCTCTTTGTTCTAATATTGAATTTAACACAAAACAACATACTTACTACTTACATTATTTTAATTTCCTATATTGGATCTTGTGGCGAACACAGTGTCGACGATTAAAAAAAATGTAATGTAATAGTAAATATTCTAGAACTCAGATTCTAGAACTGGAGCCTAGAGCCTAAATCTCATTCAGCCCTAACAACTGCAAATTATACAGCAATACTGCACGATTTATTTTCTTACATATAATGAAGTTTTTCAAGTGAGTTTACCCAAAATAATAATAAAAAAAATGTTTCTTCTATGTTACAATATTTAAGATTAAAATGTATAATCAATACCTAATTTTTTAAAAGTATTTAACGATTAAAATTAAGTTTCTGAATCATCTGAGGCTATTTCTGTACTTTTAGCTTGTGCTAATCCTGTTTACCTAATCCGCAACCTATTTCAATTCAACTAATACCCTTAGGCTGTTGCGTTTAAATTAATTTATTTGTTTGCTCGTAAGATTCCACAGGTGGATAATGGCCTGAGAGAATACCTAATCATTCTATTTCACTTAAGTAATACAACCACTGTTTACATTAAATATGTTTAATGTTGTCTGACCTCAGTATTAAGTAAACTAACACTAAAACATTAAAGTAGATAACAGTACAAACAGCAGTGAGATTTGGAATTATAACAGACCTTTAAATGAGAACACAAGGAGAGCATAGTAAAAATGTTGTATGAATTTGTAATTATTTTGTTTAGTTTTTTGCCAACACAAAGAATGGTGTCCTCAATCATGACTGCTATAGATATAGAATTTAATTTATATTTGTATAATAAGAAGACATTTTAATTAACTCGCTTATGGGAGAGGCATTCCTATTCCTTATATTCCACTCTGATGGCTCCATTTTGCACATTTTTAGAACATTTATTCAAATACGGGCAGTAGGTACCAGTATCTTACATCTATCACAACCAACCATCAAACATATCCCATAATTAAATATGTGACGACGCATCACCAAAACATTGGTAATGGATGTCTACACTATATTCATGGCTATAAATATACCTGTTATTGAATATAGAAAAATATTTGCCGCTTTCTGACGCAAACCTATAACATTTTTCCCTATAGAAAATGGTTAGTCGCGCACTTTGATTACTATCTCAACAAACTAAATAAAATAACACAAGACATATTGGACTACATTTCGTTTCTAACTCCAAAAAAATATATGTACCTACTTAAAATATTTCAATCTTATTTAAATTTTATCACCGTGAAATTGAAAAGGATAAGCAAAATAATTGAAAAGACATGCATCAGAGCCGACGAACGATGAAATTTTACTGCTGGTCAAATATTCAGGAAAAGGTGAATATCCTTCCAAGCGTGAGACTAGAATTGAGATATGAAACACCTTATGTTATATTTTGGCAAGTTACAAATTTTGACACAGATATACATTGCAGAAATAGGGCCGTATTTTTTACCGCTTGCTTTACATAATTTGATAAGGACACTTGAATATTTATTTTGTATTATTCCAACAGTCAACCCATATTGAAATTTACACTGTTTACAAAAAAACCGTTAGTTTGCATCTATTTACTTTGAGTTCTGTAAAATTAAAATCTTAAAGCACAACAGCTATATAATATTATCGTAGTATATCGTTATATTTATTTGATTTTAAAGTAATAAGGAAATCCAGGCTGGTAATTAATAAATTAAATAATTTCTTTTTGCCTTTACGTCGCCTGGAATACATACAGAATACGTGTATTTGCATATTGTTACAGTTTTACTCGAAAGTAAAACAGTATCGTTAAATTTACATTTCAAAAATATACATTAAGTACAAATAAAAAAAAATATGTTAAAAGAATGAAAGTCTCACACCGGGAATATAAATAAGTCGTATACATACATATTATTATGTTAACGACTTTTATGCTCATTCGTAGGCTTTTTGTGACAAAATTTAACACGTTACGATGACTCCAAATTAAGTAACATGTTTAACAAACGCTGATTAAATAACACCTCTGTATTGTTTAACATTATTTGATAATATTGTTATTTAGAAAACATCACACATAATTCCAGCGTTCAATTAGTAAAACATGTTTAATAACTTTGTACTCGTATACCAAGTTTTGTTCTATAGTATCCACACGCGTAACCACAGGTTAGTCAAATTTAATAATTACGTAAAACTGAACTTTCTCCCGTTAAACATAAATGAGTGGAAATATCTGGGGGCTCAGTCGTGCCCTCGCCAAGACGAGCCAAAAGAAAAGCAAGGACACTACCTACTAGTACGTTTCGTTAAGTCAGCAGCTAGATTTACCGTGAATAGTACCATTTTACTATCATCAGGAAGGCAAAACGAACGTTTGTGTTATAGAAATATCTAGTTTAGAGTATAAAAAGGCTAAGACATACAAGTTGACTGAGATGTATGTGTAACGTTGGTGAAGTTAGAATTGTTAGAGTTAGGGTGTATAGATTCAGAAGCTTGGCCAACTGCACTCTTCTTGATAACTGACAACATTTTACATGAAAATGTTTTAGGAGGGGTATACGTACACATAGGTACTAATGCACATAGGTACTAGAAAAGCGATCTAGTCTTAAGCTTACTTATCTATTTGGAATCGAGGCTGTATTCTAAATAATTTCTATACAAAAAAAATCTCTTTATTGATTAATCCTATAATTTGAATTGGATATCGTAACTAACATCATTTAACATTGTAACTACATTCTCACAAATTTCCTCATTTACCATATACCTAGCAAGATAGAACATACAGTTCTATTCTATACGTAAGTCTGTCATTACACTAATAAACGTGCTGTATAAAGCTATTCATAATGCTGAAAACGTTTAGTAAGAATAATAGTTGGAACGTATGTTTGTTAGGACTGCGCCCTCAAGCTGTATACCTAAGCCCGAGCTTAAAGCTATTTGTGCAGCTCCCAGCAGGCCGGCGCGCCGCTCGTTTCACACAGAATAGGATTATGATTTGTCAACTCTGAATTCTCATTGTTGTGTAGCGATCTATACATATTGTTGTTAGAATACTTTTATTATTTGGCAAATATGAAGTAATATTGGAACGGCACTGTTCTAGATATATTAATTTATTAGATCCTATTTATTTACATGCTTTGCGTATGACATTACTACATTTATTTATTCTCTGAAATATTTAAGACAATTTATGGTGTCAATATAGGAAAGAAAATTACACCGAAAGTTAAAAAATACTTTTTAGATTAATTTTAAACACTCGTAAAGTAGAACTCCTTAAAATGATTACTACAAATAAACAAAGCGAGTAAGACATTAAGACAAGAATAAGACAAACAAGTGGTTGATATAACATATATATTTCTACCATTAAATATAAAGTTAACGTGATAAAACCTAAATGCTTTGTACATTTGCTTCCGGTTGCGGCGTTGTTATGGGCGCGGCGGAGTTTGCGAGATGCCATACATCTCTAGGATTCTGTTACGGACCGTTACAGGCGAGAATGAAAATTACCTATAATACAATTTCCATAGCAGAAACATAAATGTGTCAACAAAATTAAATTTGTACGTGACAACACCGCTGTTATTGTTTAAATGGTAATTCTCATCCCTTTGACACGAAAGTAATAATGTGGATAGGATAGGTTACAAATTTTTACACTTTTTGTTGTATAGTGATCACTATAGTTTTTTCGAAGTAATACTAATTCAATACATATTCTTACTTTCACTTTTACATTTTCAGTAGTTCCATCTTAGTATAATTATAATATATTATGGTAACAAGGCATTTCTGACTATTACGAGCTAATTTGGCCACCTTAGAAGGCACTGACTACTTAAGGTCAAGAAGTTGCTCCTCTTCTGCATCTATTTAGTAAAAATACAGAAATTAAATACGTATAAAAGTATAGAGTAAACTTATACGTTACAACAATTTCTTTTTAACATTTTCCTAATAATAATAAGTTTATAATACTGACCTAACTTAATAATGATAATTTTCTGTTACATTACAAAATCATTGATACCTTTTAAAAGCCTTTTACAATGTAGGATAAGAATAAAAGCATGTGTCAGTGTTATTGAGATTTAGATCTAGAGAGATGGTCTCTGTATTGTGCTGAGGTAGGGACGGGTCAAAGGTGTTACGGAAACAAATATTTCTCTGAAGCTTAGGTGTTTGAGACCCGCTGTGCTTCGATGTTTTCGTTATTGTACAAGACGTAACATTTTGTTTACAATTTAGGTTACGAAATGTTGCTGTGTCTTCCTAATAAAATTGGTATGTATGGATATTATCATTAAATTTTATCTGTTCTTTTTATGGTAAGTAAAGAACTATAATATAAAAATCAAAGGGTTAATTAAAGTGGTGTAAGAACTAATTATTGTCTCTCGTATTGTACTTTAATAAAATTTCTGTTTGTATGTTTCCCTTTATGCGTTCCTTAACCATAAATCATTTTGTAATAAAACTTTAAGAAGTGGTTGACAAAAGGTTTCTGTCAAGGTAGGTGCTTCTAGGCTACTCCTGTCACTTGTTTAATAGTATTTCGGAAGTCCTTACGAATCTAGGATTATTTTTTAAGTTATTACCACCCTTTAAAAGGCTTCAGATTTGTTTTTAAAATAATGAAGCACGACTACACCTCCTTCTGTGATCGCAGTAATACGCGACAGATAAGTTAGTAGTTAACAAACTTATTAGACATCATAATGTAAATATTTTCAAGGCAATACCTACTTACATTAATAAACACAAATGTGAAGGTATAAGCAAGTCAGTGTTATATGAGGAAGGTCTTGAAATGGAAAGGAATGTGGTGTCGTTACTTCAAAGTTGGACACCTTCACCGAATAAATGTGTATTAAGATTCCTCACGTAACGTAAGAGTGCCTTGCATACCGTCGCCTTCTAACTTTTTACTAATATTTTTCGCTAGAATAATATAATCATAAAGGGGTAAATTCTTAAGGGGGAGTTAAAACCGGAATATTTGGCGCAAACTAAGGGAAGCATACGTCCAGCAGTGGACTGCAATAGGCTAATATGATGACAATGAGATGAAAGAGGTAAAATAAATTTATGTACATGTCTTTAATAATTCAATAAAATGTACCATTGTGAGGAATAACATTTTATTCCTCACAATTCATTTTTTTGGAAAAATAGTTACAGTATAATGTATTTATAGTAGTTCTTATTTATTTATGCGTTTATGCGGAGGATGTAACGGATAAATGTTAAATATATAAAATACAGTCTTATGTCAAGGATTACGATTAAGTCAAGGATGGGTAAAGGTTGAAATCCCGGAACGCAACCTTAGTTTACGCGTAATTACCTTATGCTTATCCGAGAAATTTGAGCATATGGACACCCTCTGCCCTAATGGCAACATTAGATACACAAATCGCGCTACGGCTAGGCGTCCTAATAGTAACATAAGCACTGAGGAAAACAGAGGAAATATGCTGGATCTACACAGCGCAGGGTGGGGTAGAGTGGAGGAGACTAGGGGAGGCCTATGGTTTTAGGACTAATATATACTAATTGTTTGTTTTAATTATGATGGAACTTCTACATGCATAAGAGTGGTCTGTAGCGTTCTTAAAGTAGATCAGAGAAACCATACTTTATCAGCGTGGTTAACTTGATATGTTTTGTTGATTGATAATTAAAAACTACAAATGTTTTTGGGAATTCGTTTCTTAAAGAAAGTAGAAGGATTTTTATGTGAAAATTTTTATGTAAATTATAAACCATGACCACTCACCATCAAGTGGTACGTTTCACTGTTTGTTAGGTTAAGTTTATAAAGAGAAATGTAACGTAAAAGGTTTTTTTCGCTTTGAAACGTACTCAAACTTTTCCTGTTTACTTTTAATATCAAAGAAGAAAAGTAAGTTACAAAGAAATGTTTTCTTATGCTTTTTCATACTTCATATTTAAGGATGTGACTGCAGTCAGCTTTATTGCATGTATCTTTTTTGTTAGCTACAATTTTTTCGCATATAATTTGGAAATTCTATCATTCTCTCATCAAACAATAACCTGATGTATTTCACCATGGTATCATTAAAAGGCATGTACAACACAAATGTAATAAGAAAAGAAAGCCTTAATTTACTATTTTTCACAGGATTGGTAGACTTCCCTTCATATGCCTTTACAGTGAGTCCACCGCTCTTGACCAGCATCGCTGACTGTGTCTGTATATGACCATAATCTTAAAGAGGAGATCCGTGCGCAGCAGTGGAACAACAATTCAGGACTGCCAATGACATGACTACAAAACGTTATAAAACCTTTCAAGCATGCAAGTTTGATCACTGTCATAGATAAAGCGTTTGATAATAATATAGGTATTAATATTATGAATGTGGAGGAAGCACGGCAGGTCTGTAAGGATAGAGATGTTTGGCACTCCGTACTCTGCCTACCCCGTAAGGGACCTGGCGTGAAGATATGTGTGTGTGTGTGAGTATTCTCTTTATAATTTATGTGTTATTTATTTTTGCGTTAAGTTTAGTTATTTATGTTTGTGTACAGTTACAGTGTTTATTGGTGATAAAGTCATATACTATACTTCGTTCAGGGATTATAAAACATGAATGTTGTGATCGTGTGGCTCGTGACACAATATTGCGGTTTGGTAGCGCTGTGGCGACAACGAGAAACCGCACCCTTGCTTGCAGCCGTATATCGGTGTTCATAAAGAAAGCGTCTCATACTTATTGTATCGGAAGGATGTATAATTTTAGTAGATAAATAAGTAAATAGCGATTCACAACTCATAGCCGCACCCTGTGTCGTGCTCGCCATGAACACAAAGACAACAATACAAACACCCAGACCCGAAACAGAAATTGAAAGTAATCATTCAAATTTCTGTTCAGTGGGGCATCGAAAACAGGACTCTTCGAACCGCAGTCTGGTATGCAATACTTGGCCACCGGGGTCGTTATCTATCTGCATCCATACATAAATAAAATTGAGGAGTCTGCATGTGATTTCAAATTAACTTAAAAATACTTTATTGTTTATGTTATTTATAGAATACTATAATAAAATACATTTTTTTTTATATTTGTCTGTCTTGACCAGGCTGATGTCTGCTGGTGAACCGTAATAGGATTTTCGTAGGAATATAGATGTTATTAGACAATATATACTTACTTACTATTTTTATCTCGGATTTCCAGGAGTATCAGGATTTACGAGGGAAAAAGTGTGTAAACGCCGAACAAATAGGTGTAATTATATCTATAAAATATGTAGGTATATACCTACCTGGTATAAAAGATTATGTAGAAGATTTACGAACAAACGAATGTAATATCGACTCCCACGCAAACGATGTCGCAGGCTCAGCTAGTGTTGATATGATTTTAGATATAAATATAAATGATTGTAGTAAAATCGTTATCTGTGTAGTGCGAGGAGTTTTTAAATTATAATATTTGTTGTTAGACAAACATTTAAAATGTTTATCTTGTAACTTTATAATAAAAAAGCGTGCAGCATTGAATTATACAGATCCAGTTATTAAAAACCAAGGTGAAACGTCTGCAGCAAGTTTCAATGTGCAAGTTTTTTATAGCCATTGGGCATGGCCGCATGGCATGTGAGTGAGCGTGACCTACCGCACGCACCGTACTGCATCTTATCCAAAATCAAGATTTCGCTTTAAAGTAGAGATGCGGTATTTTACATTGGTGTTGGAATCACAAATTAATGCGAATATGATCGTTTCTTAACATGTTTTTTATCTTATGGCGCTTCACGCGGCTACATACAAAAATTATGTATGCAAAGCATGACCTACGTGATGTGCGATTAGTTTGTATCTATAGTTAATTTCTCAAGCAAATAACTCTAAAGATAGAGATAAACGAAACCTGATATAGCGGACAGGAGAGAAGGATACTTTAAATTAATAAATCACATTCATTCATTTGCGTCAAAATTGGAAAATAATGAGTTAACGTGTCCTGTTTAACTCTTGTTGTTGTTGTTCTTGCTCTCGAGGACACCCATGTGCTCAATCTCATGTCTGAAATATTTAAAAGCTCCTTATTAGTTTCGTATTGAAAGCGCTTTCATATTTAGTTAGCGGAAGAGCGTTTGATAATCAAACAACTAATCCGAATTCCTCAGCGTGACGACTCAGCTATTTACATCATTCGCTTCACAATTGGGTCGCTTTGTGCAGAATGAAACGATATTGTGAAAGCGGTAACGGTTATTTGTGGTTTAGCAAGTATAACAGGAAAACACACTAAAATAAGGAAAAAGTTTTATAACGACGTTCACGGCTGTTTTGCAGTTCGCCGGTGTGATTTGGGATTTTTTTCGCCTTGTTTATAGCGCAGTCCTAAGTGAAACTATGTGGCGCCACCGCGGCGGAGAACCAGTGGCGCGGAATAGGGCACCCACCTCGCCTAGTGCATTCAGCTCTCGTTGTGCTTATACTGACACTACAAATAATATAACGTTTGCGGTTACTATAAATCTAGTAGAATTATATTATAAAGCTAATTGCAAAAGATCACGAAGGTAACCATAATTAAAAAGACTAAATTGCCTGTTTCTTTCAACTCTTTCAATAATATATCACTTTATCGTAATGGAAATTATAGTTAATACAAAAACTTTTTAACCCCGTCTTACGATATTTACGCGAATGGACTACGAAATTTGGCACAGTTAATGTTTACCAAGATAAATAAAACATCATTTGACATTTTAAAGTCGAACTGAAAATACATTTTATATAACATGTACATACTCTTTTATTTCGTTTGTTTTATTCTACAGGTTAATTTTTCAAAGCACAGGTCTGTGTACTTGTAAAGAAAGGTGTTATATTTTCTTAAGTATCAAAAGCTAGACGAAGGTCGTACAAAAAATAGAAATTTAGAAATAAGTTCCCGCGATTACCTCACCAGTCACTACCATGATATAAAAAGCATATGTGAGAAAATATAGGTAGCCGATGTAACCTAAATTTAAAATAAATCTATAAATCGACTAGCCGGCAAAACGTGTGTTCGGTATTTATTATTCGTTTCGACTCGTTATTATTCCAATGTCGCTTTAAATGCAGTTTCAAGGTTCCTCTCCTCTATCGTGTATAAAATTTGACATCAAAATAACTTTGTTTGTTTTCTGATAACCGTTGATAGCGGCTGCGTTGAACTGTGTGAATTTCGGTCTGACATTTCGTGATAATTAGCTATTCATTCATTATGCTTGACGGCTTTGTGAGTGATTCCAGGATTATTTTAGTAATATCTTTTGAAAGGATTAATTCCCCCGATTATAAAATGGTACTTAATAGGGTTTTTTTTATAAAGTGACTACTTTAAAATAGTGTGCCTATTTAAATCTAGTCAGAAGTGCTACATACAATTTTTATTATTGTATCCGTAAATGTATGATTATGATCGAATTTTGATTGGTAATGCCTATAAAATATTTATTTTAAACTAGCTGACCCGCGCGACTTTATCTGCGTTGATCCACTGCTTATATAGTATAAAACAAAGTCGCTTTCTCTGTCTGCTCCTATGTAGATATGCTTAAATCTTTAAAACTACGCAACGATAGGGTGTTTCACCAGGTTTTTGTCTACAATACATGCATAATATAATTAACGTTTGCGTAATTAAAGTTTGCGGGGTCAGCTAGTAATTAATAAAGTTCGCATTTCGGCCTGTACACATCCGACGTATCTAAAAAATTATTAAACGTATTTAAGAAATAATAATACTAACAAATTGTTGGTAAAAATGTTTGCATTGCATTTTTTATAACACGAAAAACGTAAAAATGTGGGTTAGTTTTGGTATAAGCACATGAAATGCGTTTTTTGACAACTCTAATAAACAAGTCCTCTTGTATCACAATCATTTGCTGAAAACTGCATTAAAATTCATTAAGTAGTTTAAAAGATTTAAGCAAACAGAAGTTGGTCATCTATAATAAGGTCAAAAGATGTTTTATTAATTTGTAGAAAGTACTTACTATGTACTGTGGGGTCTGTGCCAGAAGCGTGCTCGTCGCGACCCTGCCAGCAATTCTGCTGCAATTCTGGACCAAATTAGTACCGAAGATCGGGCTAGGGCGTCCCCCGG
>DWPP01000264.1:0-12511 GCA_018251735.1 Eantis mithridates tamenund
GTCCCTACTCGGCCTGCTTTCGTTCTAATATGTTGTATCTGCGTGGGTGCAACTTTGCAGCGACGGTCTGAAGGTCGTCCCGTGGCCTTTAGCGGCTAATTTTGTTTTGTATGCTCGTTCGCAGTGCAACTTTGCAACTACTGATTAGCGATGCCGTTTCTCTGCGGGTAAACAGCCTAAACTTAGAATGTTTGTGTGAAGCGTTCTGCATTCATTCCGCTATGTCAAGGTTAGTCTCGTGTTTGAAACAATTTTATGAGTGGTTTTTACTTTTCTTTTTTCGATGCTGAGGTTCAGAATGAACGAATCGTGACACTTTTATTGATGATCCTTCTTTTTTGAATATCCTATAATACCATAAAAATGTACAATGAGGCATTGACTTGGTTTCAATCCGTTTCATGTCCCACTGTTGGCCACGGGTCTCAGGATTAACCGCGGTTCGACTATAAGTAAACTAATTAACTTTTTTTATAATGAAGGAACATCTAATGAGAGTTTAGACCCACCTGATGTTAAGTGAACACTATAACCCATGTTCACACACGTACAATATAAATAAAATAGAATGCCTATTTTGGTCGCTCGTAAATGTTGCCTATGTCGCACGTTTCTTACTTATGAGGTGTAAGGTGGTCGCCTCAACAGTAATCAAAAAATTCAACGCTTCCCCAGCCGAAACACAAGTAATTTGCCTGCTTTTCGGCGGGTTATAAGAGCAGTCATAAGAGGTTCCTTCCAGGGTGAGCTCTACTTATAACCACTTTGCGACTAATTTTCTTAATGGCAGTGTGCTCATTCATATTGCTTTTGACTTTTGGTTAATTGAGGTTAAATGACGATCTAGCTTTACGTGAGATAAGGTTATGTGAAAGTCCTATTCCTATGCCTTGAATGAGGGAACAACTATGTATTATCGTAAGTAAGGATACACAAATTAACTAAAAAAAAATCACAACTAACTAAGCATAGGAGTTGTCCATTAGTGGGTCTTTATTCCGAAAAAATCTAACCGCGGCACATGGAAGGTAAAAGCCCAACTTTCATACAAAAAATGTACATCTCCTTTAAGTGAACTATTTACAATTTAAAATTGGCTATGAAAGACTATTAGCTGACCTCAAATTCGCAGCGACGTTCAGTCGCATTATGTCCGCAGTACCATTGAATGGAGAAACGAGGGCGATGTAACTAGGTCTGTAAGTACATTTACCGCTTAAACTGCTCCAAAACATGCATTTGAAGACCAAAATTAGCCTATACAGAGTGTTCCAAAGCCACAGAGTAAAATACTCATTTTACGCGACAAATGGTTAACTGGAGGTGGTGAAGTTAGAATAGTCCAAATTTGTTTTATGAAACGTCTACTTGTTTTTAATATATATGTTCATATTTTTAAACCGAAATCAGGTTAGGTTACCATTTGTAATTAAAAAACGGCCAGACTGACTTTTTTGATAGTTGATTACATCATATAAATACGTGAAGCAGTAACTTTTAACCCCTTTTAACGATAATTACGCGAACGGAATATGAATTAAAAGATAGAAATAGCAAGATAAAAAATACGCAAAATACCATTCATTTCACAGTCTGACATTTTGAAATTGTAATCACATGACATGTAATCTTTTGTCCATTTATCTTTAAATTACAAAGATTACTTTACATTTCGGCGACCAGCGATTTATAATAAATATGAAACGTCTAAAAAGATATTAGAAAAATATGAAGTAGAGCAATATGAACTATATAGGTAATTAATAATTATTCATCTTATAAATCAACGGTTTTTGTTTATATAGCGGAAACGGCCACTTTTGATGTTCAAATCGCTGCAAACACATAGAAAGTCTGCTTTTTAATTATACATATGTACATTCATGGACGAAGTCCTACCCTTATCTTTTGTATCATTAGTTTATAGTCAACGCTGAAAACTAAACTTTTAACTGCATTAGTTAAAACTATAAAATTACGACTTCTTAAAGCACTGCAGTGCTGCATTAAATAAGATTGTGGACTGAAAATAACTGCTGCCAAAGACTGGTAAAAGACTTTACATATTGTGGATTACCAAATATATTTAAACTTTATAAACTTTTAAAATTGGAAGGCTGTTAAGCCCGACGTCAGCGTTTGACCATTATCATCTTAAATCGCAAACGTGACCCGCTTGTGATGATAGGGAAAATTGCCTTATAACCACAAATTATCGTAGCTAAAATTGCACAAATTTTTAAATAAACCCGTAGTTGATCTAGCAACAATGTCGCCGTAGTGACGTCAGCACCGTCTAGTCGCATTATATTTCAATTGTGCCGTGCGAAGTAGGGCGGCGTAACGAGGTCTCGTTGCCCACAGCGTTTGTAAATAAACTGAAATTTACTTGGTTTTAGTACGAACGCCATTACTGCTATAAATTAAGCTATTTAGAAGCTATAAATAGCTCGTAATTTGGGGAGCCACATCTACCGATTTCTGCATTCTACTTCAGGAACTAGTGAGCAGCTATAGTGATGTGAGCATAGGGTAGGCGCAATATATTTCAGTTACAAAGTAGGGCATCGTAACGAGGTTTTGTTGCTCACGGCGTTTGTAAACAAACTCAAATGCACAGAGCTATAGTACGAATGTCGTTACTTTATAGGTTATCGACTTGGTTACAACAACGGCAGTCAAAAGTATAGACCGACTTCTTGCATAATAAATAGCACTGCAAAATATAAGTATTTTTCTGTAGATTGTCGCTGTAAACATAATTTTAAATGCGGTTGTAAAAATTACAAACTAAATACAAACATGCACTGAAATGAACGAGTATTTTGTGATTGGAGAGAATTTCATCAAAGAGTTGGTCTTACAATAAGAATCCTTAGATTTTAAATAAGAATTACAATAATTTATTTACAAAAATGTCACATAATTAGAATAGTGTAATTGTATTTCTTAATATGTTTTGAAATACGTATCGTATGTATGTATATCGCTCGCGTTACGTACATATGTGTATAAAATGGCCAAAGACTTAAAAGTAATTCAGAAATGTTTAAGATTAATAAATTATTAAAATATTAATGAAATAAAATAGATAAAGCCAGTTTAATGACGTCAACAGACAAGCAGTGTCTAGTAGCATTATGACTCGCATTCATCTACTAAATAGGACAACGTAACGAGGGCCCATCATATTATGCTGCAGATTATGAGAAGCGTGCGTGGCAGTTGGTGAAAAGCACTACACTTTTATCAATTAGATAGTTAACTGTCAATTTAATTACTTTTAATGAATTATGTAAAGTATGTGAGTGCCACGCCGGCGTCATACCTAAACTCTCCTTATTTCTAAGTAAGACTACCTGTGTCCAACAGTGGGACAAGAATGGGAAATCGATAGGGATGATGATTTTTATACTTCAGCAAACTATCAACATTCGTATTTTCTCGATAAGGTGTAAAAATACAATAATATGCATTCATTATTCTAGCTGAAAAAAAGTAAGAAGAACATAGAAGAAAACAAAACGTGTAAATTTTGATGAAAATCTACAGACTTAATATCTCACTCACATCTTTTGTGCTTTACCATTTTTTAGTTGATTTTTAAAAATAACCATGATTGTTTAAAGTATACTTACTTACAAACGTAGAGGTATTTGATTTATAATTTTCACTACAATTTGCTTCTGCATCTGCATGAAAATAAAACCGTTCAGACCTATTAAGTGTATGTGCGTTTATGAAGTATATGGAAGGGTCAGATGTTTCTAAGGAATTTAACCCATTTACCTAAGGTCATTTGCCTAACTTAAGGTGGTTGAAATTCCAGTTTTAATTACGCTTTTGAATAATTCAATTAAGTATTAATTTAAATATTTCCTGATTTTAGGATAGTAACTTTCCGTGCTCTCTGCCTACCCCGTAAGGGACCTGGCGTGAAGATATAATAATAATAATAATAACTTTCTAAGTGCGATTATATTTTAATGATAATTAACTAAATCATTTAGGCGGCAGAGTTTAGGAAAATGTAATTAGTCTGAATGTGATCTAACCGTACTCCTTCCACCGCATCTGTTATGTGCGGAAGTAATAGAACAACTAAAATCCATTGAGATTTTCTACTATCAGTTGCAGGTCTACCATTTGGTAAGACAGTTAGGAAGAAAGAAATTAAACGTGAACCTTCGCCATGTTACAACCGTACCGGAAGTGATGGTGTTGGGCGTGGATGAACGTCAGACGACTACCGTGTCACGCACCACGCCGCGCCCAAAGAGTATAATCAACGACGGTGACACATTACACGTCACTATGTAGTAATGATGTTTAATGCCACTCGCAAACACACTGACCTAAATCGACAAGTTGTTCCATTTTTTTTTCAATTCTTATAAAGCTTCTACTTGGCTGTTTTATGTACATCTGGGCAAATGTCTACTAACCACAACTAAGGTAGTATTAGTAAGTTTGGATCTTCTTTTACCACACTTTCCTAATTAATTGATATAATCGCAAGTTTTAACGTCTGCATTGTTTTAAGTAAAGCTCAAGTACAATAAAATTAATTTTGGATCAAATTTAAAATAAAATACGTAGATTGCTACCACTACTTGTTTCATTTTTTTTATATTCTCATAGTATAGGCTTAGCGTCAGCTCTTCTTATGTTCCACTGTTGGGTATAAAAGAGGCCTTATGGATACCTACAAAGTGTTACGACTGCAGTCTTTTCGACACCGACCATGGCCTTAATGGTCCCTCCAAAGAACAGTAGTACACATCTAATTTTTCCATTGGCGATCCACTCATGTCCGTACCAGTTGCGACCAACGTTACTTAACTTTGTAGTTCGTTTGCAATCTACTCTTCTGCTCATAAAAAAAAAATATAACGAAGTTATAACTGTTACACAAGTGTCGTCGTATGTATGTATGTCGTTGAATTCGACAATAGCTTTGTCAATCGGACACGAAACTTTATTTTCGAACTCTATTGAATGCGTGTCATTCTTAAAGCCGCGCCTAAAGAACATTATCGACGCCTGCGCCATTGTTTGCAGCGACTGTTGACTGACGTAACTTTGTACTTATATTTAATGCTACTCCATCGGACAGGAATCTCTATTTTGTATGGTTTACATTGTTGATTGCGTGTCATTCTAAACACCATGCCTAAAGAATCGAACTTGCTGGAAGTTATTAACACAGACCGTTTGACGTCAATTGTTATTTATACATATTTAAAGCTACTTCATCGGATAGGAATTATTGTTATGTATGGGCATCAGAATTGAATGCGTGTCATTCTTTAAGCAGTTTTTAAAGAGCATAATCGACCGCGCAGGCACTATTATTGGCACCGACTGTTTGACATCACAATGAAGTAATGTTTTATGGCTCTATATAGTTTCAACCGCTGATATAAATCAAATTTTCACTCATTCTCTGCATGATTTATTTCCTGAGCACTACAGTGATGCATTGCAGACTATAATTTGTCGTAATAGAAATAGGAAATAAGAAATCGTTTATATAGCTTTGCTAATAATCATAGGCATTGAATATAGAAACCAGAAACTATACATAAAATCCTTTTTATATTGTAGACGAAGAGAAATATCAACATTACCAAAGTTTCAAATCCATATTCATAGTTTTTAATTAACCCTCGCGGTGGCAAAATCAAGACAATTTATTTATTATTATATTTATGCATTAAGAAAATTTATTCGCAGTTTTTTTAGGCTTTTATAATACTCTATATCTCTCTTGTATCTTAATTATCCTCATCTATTCCACTTTTTTCTCTTCATCCAATGTGTATTTTTAATCAGGTTCATTATTTATCTTACTTCGTCATTATTTCATTACCCACCAACTATTTGTACACTGTAACCCTTTTTCTTCCAATTATGAATTTCTTTGCTTGTACAGGTTGTCTAGAAGAAATCGTTTTATGCAATAAAACCACACCTATTGCTTTTAAGCTACTAAGCTAAGCGCAGGAACTATTTGAGCCACTCCGTCCGTTCCTGCGTCTTAAGAATCAATAATAATAATAATAAATTTTATGTACAGTACAATACAATACAAAAATTATTTATTGAATACGTAAAAAAAAACAAAATAAAAAAACCGTAGCTTAAAAGCAATAGGTGTGGTTTTATTGCATAAAACGATTTCTTCTAGACAACCTGTGGACTTCGAAAGGCTGATGGATAAATGATTGTATTGTACTTTATCTATCCTTATTTATGAGATTTTATTATTAAACGTAAACGTCTAAATAATTGATTAACCATTTCCGGTTATAAAAAGCAGCAAACAATACCTACATAAAATGCAGTGAAATTATTATATGTACATCAACTTAAATGTACCTCTAAGTCATAACTACGAGCACTTTTAAACACGGTGAATCGTTACGCGCTAGAGGCTGCTATGACGTAAAGGAGTAGTCAAAATTGTTTTTAAAAAGTAGTTAAATAAAACAACATAACGCTTCACACACACAACCACATACTAGGATACACTGTGCCGTGGTTACTATACATATATACATACAGCCAGACAATATATAAATTTAAACACATCATTAAAATTTCTGCATCACAGGAAATTTAATCCAAGACCCTTAGAACTGCAGTCCTTTAGATGTTTTCTTCTCAACGAATGCCAACATTTGTGAACTTTTACTCACAGAGAAGTGCATAAAATAAACGTAACCATTATTGTCCTCCATATTCTCTTTACAGTGACATCATTTTATTTTTCGCATCCTTCTCTGAGTAAAACATTACCAGTGCATACATATGTATAATATGCATAAGTTTTAGACAAACCGCTTGGGGTTATCATCCATACAAGCATACTACCTCGAAGTTATTTTTTTTAATATGATGATTGCTCAAAATCATTTACGAGGGCCGAAATTGTTTCGGTTACACATTTCATTGGCATTTTTCTCACGACACTTTTAAACATTTAGGAGAATAGATGTTTCTGGTAGGTGCTAATCTACAGCATCTGTGATCACCTGGACACCTGTTCGATTATGAAATAGTCACCAATGTCGAAGCTATAGTGACCAGTTACAATCCGTATACGAGTTACGGAGAAGTTAAGGCTCGTAGCTCATAGAGTCGTCAGTGAGGACGCAGGCGGGGGACTACACGGCACATTAGGCGCAAAATGAAAGCTTCGCTGTGAATGCCCCTCTGAAAATGGGTCACAACGAGGCCCCCGGAATGCTTTCAGACGGCTATACACTCACGCTGTGTAATGCCATGACCATGAAAGTTGTGGTAATGTCTTTCAAGGGACTACTTGAACACACTTTCATCGAAGCGTGTAATGAACAAAAAGATTTGTTTATATTTTTAATAGCTGACCGGCATGACTTCTTTATTTAATCATTTCAATATCTCTTATCCCTTTGTCCCATTATCACTTATCCATTATTTCTTTATCATTCCAATAACAAAAAAATAATTAAATTACATTGAAACCGGTTGTGCTAAATCATATTAGCATAAGTGTTGAAACGATATTTTACGTATAAGAATTTTGTACGAGAACCAAATATAATCTCGTTAAGTTATGAAAAAAACAAAGGGCAAGAACAAAAAAAAATTTAGTCACTTGATGGCTTATGAAGCCTATTTTAAATGATAATTGCTGTAATGTAGAGGTAGTACTGACTATGTAAGAGTCCGAGAGCATCTGTTGCTACATTGCTACACTAGTAATCATATCTACGCTTCATGGACGATAATAATATCTTTGGACATTCTGGTCGAAATCCTTCCTATGTTACATATCGAAATTTAATGAAACAGGCCAATGATAACAACAATATTTCAGACTATAAAAGTTAATTTAAGTTCTAAAATAAAAACGAAGTTGAACAACTTTGAGTCGTGTTCTAGTTCATGATCGCATTTTCGCAGCTTCATCATGAGTTTAGAGCTGGCATTACAGAAATAAGAAAGTTTAATTATAAACGTAACACGATGCCGGGAGATTGATGCTCAGCCCCCAACGTTTTTGCTGGTTATGATTTAAATTTGAATTGTTTGTTTTGTAACTTGTGTTGCAATAATATTGCTTTGATATTTAATATCGCCGAAGAAAATGAAATATGATATCTGCAAAATTTGAATCATAGATTATTTTCGTAAATTAAATCGAGAATTTGGACGAGGATCTGTACTCCTAACAAAATTCTTAGATCAGTAAGTTTCTAGAAATAGAACTAAATCTTCAGAAATAATAGCACACTTATGTACCTATTCTATTTTAAAATAAACTTGAGTTTTCATGAGTAGCAGTAATTACTTAACATCAAGTGCCCTATACTGTTATCTGCTGTTCAGTTATTTTGAAAAAAAATAGTTATGGCCTGCTGCATGATGAGAAAAATAAAGGCAGTATTGGTGACGTTTATAAGCACACTACAAGAAATCAAAAGTCAAAAAAACTACTGAACTATTTTTTTTATTTTTTTAAATTACAGTAATAGTACTAAGCTCACCTGTGGCATACGCTGGTTCAAGATCGTCTTCATCATCGGTGTGATGTCTACTTGACGCGTGGGAGTGTGACGAGTGGGAGTGGTGCGGCACTCCCACGTGCACTGGTTGAATGGGCTGCTCGTAGTGTTTATGATGATCCACATACACTCGATGGTGATGGGGACACGAAGTCGGCGGCAGGTAATCCGCCAACGTACCACCACGTGTCAAAGTCGAACCCGCACTTAGTGTTCCCCCACCCGAACACGAGGCTAAAGCACTACGCACTGAACCTAAATCCAAAGAGGGTCTTCTTGAAAGTTCCCCATAACTTTCACCGAACAAGGCGCTGGCGGGCACCGCATGTCTCACTTCGTGGTGGTGCGAGTGACCGCCGTTCGACGAGGAGTGTGGCGACGCAGAGTGATCGCGGCTATCCCTCGATGTTGATGCAGTGTGAATTATGCTCTCGTCGTGAGTTTCCATCACCTCTCGCGCCGTCGGCGGGTTCGGATGAGTGTGTACCACGGAGGTGCCGGCCCGGCGTGGACTCCGCCCGCGGTCCGGAAGCACAGAAGACGCCGACCAATAACCCCACGCCATTATTGGTTATTTATTCTTTTAATCACTAATTTAACTTAAACACGGGCCGTTGGCTGTGCATGGGAAGACTAAATTAAGGGAGAATCGACTCTGTGAATGGACGGGGTTTAGTTTCGGTTAATCCGAATGGAGGTCGCATGTGACAAGCGCTGGATTGGGAGAGGTGGGACGGCCGACAATTGTGTAAACGAACCTAATCTCCTTTGACGCCGGCGCCTCGAGCGACCGAAACGTGGCTTCGTGACCGCACGCTCATGTGGAAAAATGTTTTGTTAAATGTGTGTCGACAGAACAAGAGAACGAATTCGGGCGACAACGCTACCAAGTTTACGGATCATGTACCTCATTGTTTATGTTTGTGATTTTGAGCACGACAGTACCGTGAAGCCGTATAGAGCGCGGTGTTCAGTTCAATCAGTATTTTTATTTATCGATTGTGGCATCGTAACTTTTCAATAGGGAAACTTCTGGCGTCTTGAAAGTTTTGCGATGCGGTGCCGTTACTTTACAGAATGAATGTGTTCGCTAAACCTCGCAAGACTTTTGTTGGGAATTGAAACTGAGTGCTTATATTACTTAACTTCTATTATTTATATTTATATGTATTTCTTGTAATATTTTAGTAGCAGCTAATTTTGAAAGGCTAAAAATGGGATAACAAAACCCTTTAGGTGGTTTTAAAGATATTCGACAAATGTGTTGGCTAACTTTGAATGAACTCTAGGTGTTTTCCATTTGTGGGGTCGACCCGTACTCATTAGTGGAACGTAGAAAGAGTATTAATAAAATTGATCTAGTCCAGGACCATCAAATAGCATTTATATATTAAGTACAGAATTATAAGGCATAAACTACACAAGTTCTGACATTGTAATATTCAATTCCATTACATGTGACTATAACAATCGAACCTATGGCCTAAATCTAATTTGCATGCAACTCCCATGTGTGCGAACGCGAACTAATCTAAACAACACAGTAAATGAAATTATTTCCGCGAATGATATATGAATATTCTGTTATGACGTATGAATATTCCCTTGCGGAGGCGTCATAACAAGTTCATATCTCATTTTACCAAGTATTAATCAACTATCGCTGATAAATACTCTCTTCTACTCCGCATTGTTACGATTGTGAAGAATTTCTTAGATTTATCTCTGCTGTCCCGAGTGCTGGGACAAGAAGGGTAGAGAACTGACTAAATGCTAAACTAAAATTCAATAAAATAAAACTACGTTTAGTCATCTTATATGCAACGATATATTTATTAATTGTGCATGTTTGAAGGAACTGTCAAGCACGTATTTCTTACGAAAATAAACGTAGCTGGGAAAAATACATACGCAGCTAGTGCTCGCATTTCAACCCTGTCACACCGAAGCGAAAGATATTCCTAACCAACAAGCTAAAAACGATTTACACGACAATTTTATGAGCGTCAGTTAACTGTCTGTTTATATGACATTTATATATATTATTCCTAATATTACCTATGTACTTTCCCAATATTCCTATGAGGAACGTCACGGTTATCGATATTTCATATCTCATTGCGCCGAAAGAGTCGCTCGGTGACGCCCTGACACTATACATCTACCTTAGGCAATACTACCTTATTCGTTATGAAAATAACAAAATTATTCATATGTTTACCTTCAAATTGCCTGTACAATTTATATAATTCCAAAGAACTATAAGTTTTTTGTTACGTTACTGTACGTTTTGTGTTATATAAGATCAGAAAGGCATTTCTAAATACATTTTCATCAATTCCATAAACGAACAATTGCATGGAACCGAAGTCGTTAACTTCGGTTCAATTGTCAGCATCCGAAAAATTAAGATGATGTGATTTGATGGCCTCAATGACCAAAAAGTTAAAAACATTTTAATAAAGGGCCGTAATACGTTCGAAACTAGATTTATAAATGGAACTTTAAAGGTGGCAGAAACGGCAAACGATGCTGTGTCGCTGAAATTCTAATAACATAACAAGATATAATAACATTTTATTATATCACAGCAGCCCTACAGGAGCTTATTCAATGGGCACCGTGATTCAGAGCGAGCCTCTGAGCCTAATGAGATGGAAACGACGATACGACAAAACGTAATAATCAACGTTTGCGTTCAAAAAGCGTAATATTTGGCCGCCAATTTCATTTATCTTTGCTTTGCTTTGACACCTCGTTCAGCTGTGAAAAGAAAATTTTATGTATGCTTTCAGGGTTTCTTTTTTAAGGTTTCGTACCTAAATTCCAATCATAAATCTTATTATTTCGTTCTCTCCAGTCAACTGTACCTAAAGAACCTAATCGACATTATAGATAATTTATTTAGATACATTTTTCATGAATGATTTTAAGGATCAGGTGGACGGATGACTGATGATGACTAATGCCAGCGGAGAACCGTTGGATTCTGAAGGGATGGATGGGTGGATGGAGGGGATGCTCCTCCATTGTAACTATCTTACTTATGTAAGATTTTGTTACTATCCCTTATTATCCCTATCATAGTAATAATACTATGAAGTGAAATTTTGCGAGTTTAATTATTACTTTATGACTATTTCGTGAATATGTACAACAAGTAGGTAACATAATTTTTTGATACCGTGAATAAAAAGTATTTAAACATATTACTTATGTTTAAACACTTTGACCTATTTTTTATGCCTAAAATTAGATAATTTACAGAATTAGTTTACTGCATTCGAACGTTATTCTTATAATAACCTAACGTATGACGTAAATTTACACATTGAACTGATAATATTAAAAGAAATCTTTCCAGCATAATCGTAACAACACGCAATCTAAAAAAAAAGACAATACAACAAAAACTGAAATTCTACATTTAAAAAAGAAAAACCTTCAAGTAAAGATTTCCTGTACTTTTCGCTTTCCTAGCAGTCTTTGTATCCGCTTCAGTCCCATTGTTACGTACGCGCAAATCCATACACCAACATTATTCGGCTCTCGAGCTATCGCCTCAAGAGCGATTTTCCTTTGCACAAAACGCCTCTCGAATCTGGCGATAAAAATAAGAAAAAATATTTTCTTTTTACCGCTTCCTTGGTATAATGCAATTTTGAACACGAATCGCTTTTCAAATTAAACAACATTAAGCTCTTTAGTTAAATGAATATATATTAAACTAGATGACCCGACAGACTTCGTTCTGTCATAAGTTATTAGTTTATCGCAGTCTATTATAAATAAATAAAAAGTATTTCCGAGATTGCTTTAATTGTGAAGTTGCTAAAAGTAAAATAAAATACAATAGTATGATATATTTTTCTCAGCTTACACGAAATATATTTCTGAACGTAGGAATAAATTTGACAACCTATAGTCAACATATGACAATTCTTTATCATTACTGACAT